>VWZP01005661.1:21745-41131 GCA_013396995.1 Dicaeum eximium | reverse complement strand
GGGCTCTGTGTGAGCTGTGGGGCTGCAGGGCCCTGTGTGAGCTGTGGGGCTGCAGGGCTCTGTATGAACTGTGGGGCTGTCAGGGAGGGTTAATGGCCAGGGAGCACTTTGGGTGTGAGTGGAAAATGGCAGGGCCTTCCCTTCCTCCTCCCCTGCCTGGGCCCGGGTGATGCTGGAGTGAGTGAGAACCTTGTCCTGGCACTGGCCTCCTTTTAGATTAATGACTTGCGAGGAGATGCCTCAGTCACATGTTGGGATTTTTCCTCGCTGAACTGTACCTGGCACCCTGCAGCCATTTATCACAGGCTGCAGATGGAAGGCAGCAGCAGCAGGACCTGCAGGGCCAAGACACACAGGTTCCCAGCCAGCCCACAGGCGGGTGGGGGATCTTCTGGGGTGTGTGCTTGTGTGGGGTTTTTTTAATCTAAAATGATAAATCTGATTTCTTCAGGATATTGGAACAGCTGCAGCTGACCTGGCTGTTTATCTGACAGATCTTCAGGGTGTATGATAACAGCTCTTAGAGGATGGATGTGGTGTTATAAACTGTTCAGGCACACAACATGATTAATGGGATTCACAGAGATAAACATATGGGGAGGAGAGCTCAGGATCTAAGAAAATCCCATCCCTGGACTGGGAGGCTGTTGATGAGCTGGAGCTCTCACTGAGGCCGATGCTCTGGGTGCCAGCCACCCACCCTGGCCTCTCAGCCTCCGCAGCCCGTGGTGGTCGCAGCACCAGGATGTTTGTACCAGATGGTACAAATGTGCCCAGAGCTCTGCCAGCCCGAGGAGGCCACTGTTCCACAGCCCCTCCCAGCCCCTGCAGCCTCAGCCCTGCTTTGCTCCTGCAGGACAGGACAGGACAGGGGTGCTGCTACCTCAGCCCTGCAGAAATGAAGCACCCCAAAGCTCCTCCCCACAGCCCCCACCTCCCTCAACATTGCTTCTTTCCAGTGCTCCCCACATGAGCTTTCCTTGGCCAACAGCCTCCCTCCTCAGGGAAAAACTAGTTTGGTAAAAGTTGAAAAATCAATCTCTCCTATATTAGCTGGCACGGAAACTCGTGAGGAATTCGGCAACCCAGCCCCGACGACATCCATTTCCCTGTCTGTTGTGCTTTGATGTGGGTTAAAAGCCTGCTCTGGCCCCCGCCTCCCCCTGGCTGTCCCTGTGGACCTGTGGTTGTGTTCCTGCTCCGGGCTCATTCCAGAGGACAAGCAGCTGGGATCCAGGAGCAGAGTCCTGCTGCCTTCAGGATATCAAAGTGCACAGCTCTGATGGGTAACAGTGTGCAAAAGGGGGAAAGAAAAGGAATAAAAAAGCGTTAGTGCAGGAATTCTCACTGAGAGGGATGGATCAAATAAACACTGAGATTAATTAATCACTAATGGCATGGACTAAAGGTGACCCTTCAGCATTTACACACTGAAGACAGCAGGTCAGGATTGCAGAGCATTAATCTTATATTAGCACAACTCCATCCTTGCCAGGAGGGAGGCAGAAATCCCTTTGGTTCATGCAGAGGAAGCTGAAGCTTATTGCTTCCTGCCAGGTCCGTGGCTGCATTTTTATGAAACACCTGCAATGAAAAAAAAAAAAAGAACATAAACCTGAGCAAATTAAAGAGCTGTCCCAGCAGAACACAGCAGCCGTGTCCAGCCCTGGGGCCTCACTGCCTGCTCAGCGCAGCGAGGTTGGGTCACTGGATATTAATAACGATGGATCAATAACGATGAGCAACTGGGAAAAGGGATTCTGCAATCCTTCCTCTTCCCTGCTGGCTCTGGGGTGTGTGTGTGTAAGCCTGGCGATACAAGCCACTGGGGATGGGCTATAAAAGGTGCTTTCTTTCTCCTCCAAACTCTGCTCTGTAGCGTTCACCAGATGCAGCAGCAACAAGGCTGCTAGCACAAGGCCTCTAACCTCTTTCCAAATGGTAATAAATCCCACAAGTCCCCAGCACACTTGTAATTTACAACTCTGCTAAAATGAACATTATTTCAAGCTAAGCGTATTCTCCGAGGTGCGGGAGGAATGTGGCAGCTTTCCTGCTGACAGCGGAGTTTCTTTTTTAAATGTCATGCATTCACTTTCATTACTTCCAAATAATTGCCCAGAAGATCAGCAGCCGGCTGGGCGGGAGCGTTCTGCAGCGCTGCCAGGTGATTCCATCACCCTCAACCACGGCTCTTGTGGGCACGGGGAGAGGCCACTGTGCCCCCCACAAATCCAGGGTGGGCTCTGGGGGCAGCCCCCCTGCCCTGCACCGCCGTGGGGAGAGAAACTCCTTTGGAGTCAGCGAGGCTGGGCAGGTTCTGCCGGTCCCAGAGTGCCAGGCAGGGAGGGTTGAGCCTAAAAAACCTCATTTTTCCTTGTTTGAGGGCTTTTCATGGGAATGAAGGCCAGGCTGGATGGGCCTAGTTTGGTGGAAGGTGTCCCTGCCCATGGCAGGCGCTTTGGAATGAGATGGTTTTCAAGGTCCCCTCCAACCCACACCACTCCACAGCAATACCATGAGGTGAAACTCCCTTTTTGCTGTCTGGGGGGGCTTTGCTGTGTTGGTGAGGGATTTTGTGAATCACCCACCCAGCCAGGGCTCATGGCTTCAGCTTGGGAATGCAAATAATGGCACAGCCAGTTATTAACGATCCAGTCCTTCCTGCAGGATCCCTTTGGAGTGGTTTTCCCAGCTCCCCTGTCCAGCAGGCCCCTGGGAGAAGGGGAATGAGGGGGTGACCCAGGGATGCAGACACAGCCCTCCTCCTCCTCTACTTCCTCCTCCTCCTCCTCCTCCTCCTCTTCCTCCTCCTCCTCCTGTCTCACACAGGAACCATCCCCAAAGGCCTGCAGAGGCAGCCCCACATCTGCAGATCCAGTCCAAGACAAACTCCAGACCCCGCCTGTGAAAGCTCTGTGGGCTGTAATGAAAGCCCTCAAGGAAAACTGTAAATATTGGAGCTATTGGCAAAATTCAGAGCTGGCCTTGGGCTGGAACGGCCTCTCCCACAGTGGGAGGTTTGATCCCGGGTACTGGCACAGGCCTGTGCTTCAGGCTGCCTCAAACAGCTGGAAAACGAGATCCTTTCCATCAGGACAGGGTTCTCTCCCTCCACCAGAAAGAGGGGGGAGACAAAAAAGCTGTAATGAGCCCCTGGATGGTGGGGAGAATGGACCAGCAGAACCAGGGCCACTGTGATTATTCTGTGGCTCCCAGTCCAAGGCCTCTCATCATTTGAGGGCTCAGATCATTCATAGAAAATGATGTCCTGTTTTGGAAAAGAGTTACTGAGTGATGGTTTGCTTAGTGCCAGTGGTTGTGAGCAGTCCCAGAGTCTGGGAACCCCCATAGGATGTTCCACCAAGGGCACAGCTCCCTCCCACAGCCCCTCAGCTCCTTTCTGAGCTTAAAGGTCAGTTGTTTTTAACCAGAAAATAGATTTTTGTCAGAAAAACTGTACTTCTGCTAGAAAACAAGCTGGTTTGGACGAAAACACAAGATTTTAATTGGTAAAGCAAAATGTTTTGAGTTTCACTGCTCTGGGTTTCTGCAGAGAGAGGGAGGGAAAGGAATTCCTCTGGTTTTAAGTTGCTTCTCTAAAACTTCAGAAATGCCTGTGGAGCGTTTCCAGGTTATGAGAAAACGCTGGTTTGTCTCCTTGAGAATTTATTCAGGATAGCCCCGGTCTGTGTTCTGTGTGTTTAGCTGTGCTTCCCACCCATGCCCCCCTCCTCGGTGTGTGCCACCGAGCTGGGGCTGTGCTGGGGGCCATGTCCCTTGGGACTCTCCCACCCCTCCTTCTGCACCCTGGGGACCCTCTGGGTTAAACCCAAACCATGGGAGGTGTCGGGATAACCCCTCACTCCTCATCCCTGCTGCTGCTGTCATCACAGGGGAAGATGTGAAACTCGTCTGGGACACCATAAGGGGGTGAGCAGGAGCCTTTCATTGACCCCCCACCACGGTGTGCACTTCCCTGAGCCCCTGAGAGCCCTTGGAGGGCACAAACAGAACCCCTGGAGGGCACAGACAGAGCCCATGGAGGGCACAGAGTCCCTGGAAGGCACAGACAGAGCCCCTGGAGGGGCACAGAGTCCCTAGAGGGCACAGACAGAGCCCCTGGAGGGCACAGACAGAGCCCCTGGAGGGCACAAACAGAGCCCATGGAGGGCCCAAACAGAGCCCACGGAGGGCACAGACAGAGCCCTTCCCTGGTCCCAGCGTAGGGCTGGCACTGCTGACACCGCCACTCATGTCCCAGGGAGGCCACAAAGCCAGCAGGGACAGGACTGTGCTGTCCCCTGCTCCCTTGTGGCACCTGGGGGCTCCTGGGAGCACCAGGGAATGGCACAGGGGAGGCCAGGGCAGAGCAGCCCCTATCAGGCACTCGCTGTGCTCCGGTGCCTCGTGTCCCCTGCATAAATGCAATTTCCCTGAATGTCAGGGGGAAGCATTACAGATAACACACTGCGTGTGTCTCTGACCCAGTAAGTGCTGAAATCACAGATCTCATTATTCTGACATGATAGAATTTTTTTCCCTCCCTGCTGCAACCCTGCTGCTGTTGTTTTCCAGACTGCAGACATAATTGCCGAAGGTGCAAAGCCTCCGCAGACAAATACGTCTTGCCTACTTCCCTAAATCTAGCAAAATGCCAGTTCTGTGTGTGCATAAGCAAGAGCCTCAGCTCCCAGCAAGAGCAGCACGGGTTGCAGTGGGTGCCAGCCCCAGGCAGCCTCACCTCTGGGGACATGGGGACAGCAGGGACACTCCAAGGAGCGTTCCCAGGCTTGTGGTTTCCAGGTGCCACTTGCCAGCCAGTGTGTGCCATCACGAGGTGCCACAGCTCAGTGGGGAGCCCTTTAAAGAGCAGTTCTGGGTATTCACAGCTCAGGGATTTCAGGGGACTGGCCTTGTTTGACTGGTTTGGACAGCAAGGGACCTTCTCTTTGGCAGGGGCTTGTTCCAGCAGTCACTGGTCTTTCGGGCTCTGGAAAGACAAGGGACATTTGGGGACACTTGGTGACACAGAGGCCAGCAGTGAGGGGGCAGCCCCAGCCCCAGAGCAGCTGTCAGACAGCTCTTCCCAGCTTGGACCCCTCCTGGAGCTCCCCTGCTGCCACCAGCCCTGCAGGAGCCTGCTGGAAACCTGCCCACCAAGGGCTGGAAAGGCTACTCTTGGTTATAGCCAGTCTAGCTAAAAAAAAAAAAAAAGGGAAGATTCCCCCTAATCTCTGCCTTTGAGATAATTTTTCTGTAATTCTCCTCTCAGGGGAACAGATCTGTTTGTGCCTGGGTCTTGGAGAGATAAGGGGCTCTTCTTGCAGGTCAGGTGGAGGAGGAAGGAGCAGCTCCGTCTCAGGGTCACTGTGGCCTCTCCAAGGACCATCTTGCCTGACAGGGGAACATTTTCCCACTTCCATTTTCATCTTTCTGCCTGCCTGCTCATTTCCCCTCTTTCATCACATTCCTCAGCAAACACCTTCCAATCAACTTCACAAATCCACCTTGCTGGCAATAACCCTGAATGCTTTTAGTTGTAGCATCATTAGTTCAGCCACGGCGTGATGCAGTAATTAAGCAGGACCTTAAATGAAGGAGGGAGAGAGGGAGAGGTGCAGAGTTTGTTGTTGAGGAGCAGAACAAGGACAAGGACAAGAGAGGCCCCCGGGCTGTGCCAGGCAGGTGCTCCAGGGCAGGAATGCCATTAGGAGGATGTGCCAGGTGTAGAGTCCCAGCTGAGCCCGTCCTGCTCAGAGCTGGGGACGTGGAGAGCACCTGCACTGAGCACGCAGAGCTCAGCAGATGAGGGAGGCAGGACAAGGGTGAATGCTCTCCTCAGCTTGGAGTGCCTTTGTGGTGTCCGTGCAAAGCTCTGACTTTGAATCTCTCCGGTGAGGAAAATGCAGAGCACAGACATCACCAGGGTCCCCTTCTCCTGTCCCTGTCCCCCCCTGCACCCAGCCTGTGCCCCAGGAAAGCTCTCCTGGAGAGCTGCTCTTTGCAGGCTGCCCTGTTCCCCCACACAGAACAGACCTGGCGGCTGCATCAGCTGCTCGAGAGCCTTCCCCCCGCGCAATAACCTCTCATTATTTTTTAATGTTGTTGTAACTTTATGGTTTAATCAGTATTTGCAATTTGTTAGTAGTCCAGGCTGCAATAAAATTGTTTTCCAGGTACTGAAACATCCTATCAAGGTTTGTAAAGCAGTGGTTCTTAGTTTATCACACTCATAAAAAGCACTGGCAACTTGACAGATATAATAACTTTTTTTATCAAGTGTCTAATTTGAGAGGAAATTAAGCCATACATTACATGCCGATCCAAGCTGGAATTGGAAAAAGACCCGGCCACCCCTCTCCCCACCCCGACAGGCTCCTCTCATCCCACCCTCTCCTGCACAGGAAGGGCTGCTCCGAGCTGCTGTGCCTCTGCATTCGCTCTGCAGTATCCTCAGCTCTGGCTGTATTTTTACAGGGCACTGCACACTTAATAAAAAATTATTTATGTGGCCTGCATTGATGTCACAGCAGTGAAACAATACCTTGCCTTTCCTGCAGCAGAGCCGTGATTTATATGAGTGCCTGGAAAAGCTTCCTCGAAATGCAGTGCAGATGCTCCAGGCCACTGGAGCAGCCTCTATATCCAGTTTACTTACAGGCTGGGATTTTTAAATCAGGCAGGTGATTCTGGGGGCCTGCATCCATCCATCCCAGGGTGCCTGGGGGCTGGGACTGCACCGGCACGGGGAGAGCAGCTCCTTTGCAGAGCTTGCGGCTTTGTGCTGGAATTTTGGTCAGTCTGATAGAATTCCCCCAGTCCCAAACAGGCCTGCTCAGAGGACCGTTAGTGAGTTGAGTGGTGTTGGCTTTGTCCTTGCCCCTAGAGACCTCTCCTTTGGGAGGCTCCTCGTGCTACTGGCTGGATTCTGATCCAGAATGTTCCCTGTCCCCCCCGGCTGCTCCCCGGCTCCGCTCGCCCTGTGATGCCAACCAAGGGAGAGAACCCAGCTTCTCCTCAGGCACTCACTGAAGGATAATTATTTTGGTGTTAGACTGTGCTGATTTTCCCCCATTCCCATAATGGGTACCAAAATGCCAATAAACAATTGAGCAACTGGCACGGATCACCCGGAGAGCGCTTTCTAAAATGCAGCTCTGGAAGCGACGCCCAGGTGTTCCACATCTCCTGCAGGCACAGCCCCTCACCCTGCAGTGTCTGAGCCCTGGCTGGGGCCAGAATGTATTTGTGCTGCAAGCCTGGAGTCCAAGTCAGATGCCTCTTACAAGCCGCACACTTTATTTGTTTAAATTTTCATGCTCGCAAATGTCTGTGACACAGGAGACAGGTTTATGGAGAGTGAAAAAAAAATGTTGACAAATGGCCCAGTAATCAACTGGAACATGCAATAAATCATTGGAGTGCCAATAACACTTCCAGGAGGAGTTGTGAAAGGTCATTACGATGCCACCATGTATCATGCAGCGCCAAACAAAGCAAACAGAACATGTTGGGAATAGGATTATGGGAGAAGCATCTGTCAGTTCTAATTAAGAATTAACTGTGGATCCTATATAAAAAGATGTGTGGTTTATTCCTATCTCCCTCCTTTTCCCACTTAGCTCTCCATTTTTCCCTCTCCAAAATAAAACTCAATTACTCTAAAAAAAAAAAGCCCTCTGTCATTTAATCTATTCAACAGCAGGAAAAACAACCCGATGTGACAAAAGAGCGAAGGCTGGCGGGGAGGGCCGGGGCTGTGCTGGCTCCTGAGCCGCTGTGGCGTGCGCTGTGCTCGGAGCCTGCCCGCCTTGATGAGATCCCAAAAGTCCTTTGACGTCTCCGGATCACGCGGCGGCGGTGGCTGCAGGAGGCAGGGAATGCACCAAGCGAAACACCCAGGGCCCCCCTCGCTGGGGATGGGGAAGTGGAGAGAGCTCGGAGGCTGAGACGCTGAAAAGCTTTTGGCTCCCGATGAAGGAAATGCAAAGTGAATAAGTGACAGTAAAATAAAGCAGAGGAGTTAAAGAGAGGAGAGCCAGGAGAGACGAGGTGTGGGGAAACCGAGAGCTGCGCCCTCGGAGGGGGCCCATTGTCCACCATATCCTCCCCCCACAGCATGAGGTGCCCAGTGGCATCCCCCCACCTCAGTCACAAATCCCTGGGATTTGTCCCCTCTGGCTGTTCCTCCGTGTTCCTGGCACTGGGGCTCACCCAAAGGTGACAGGAGGGACTGAGTCATTCACCTGCCTTGAGCCACGTGAGCAGCACCACCTCCCTCACTGCAGGGACCATCCCTGTGCCTCGTAAATCCCCCCAGCACCTCCTTCCTTTCACCTTTCCCTCTCTTCCTGCAGCTCCCTGTTCTCTCTCTCCCCATTAATCTGAGTTGCATCCCATGGGCACCTGGCCCAGGGCTCCAGCTGAGCAGACTCTGCAAGCACCACGCTTTGCTTTATTATTATTTTTTCCCCTTTCTTCCTCTCTATATTTCCAGGCCTCATTTCTGCTTAAGTTTGCATTTCTTCTCTTTCTTTCCTTTTTTTTTTCTTTTCCTTTCTGCTGACTGAGACAAGACCGTGTCCTACTTCAACATCCCAGGATTTGTTACAACTTCAAGGTGCAGGTTTATGGCCACAGTTGTCCCGTTTATGGTACAGTTCTTCTTATGGATTCTAATAAACTTTGTAGCTCCAGGGTGCTCTTAAATCCTGATATGAAAGATAGGGAAGAATCATTATTTAGTCCAACTAAATATAAGATGCTTCACCCTTGAAGGCTGAGGATAATGTTTCTCTCACAGGTGTGGAAGGACCCATAATTCCTGTGTACAGCAAGTGCAGCTGCAGGGGAAAAGAATCAATTCTCCCTGTGGAAATAGGTGTGCTCCCACCGTGTGGGATGGGGAGAAGCAATGCCAGCTGGGATGGCACAGGCTTCCTCTAGCACAGGGAAATCAGCCTAAAACGCAGCAGAAGTTGCGATGAAAGGCGTGTGTTGGGTAAGAAAAGCAGGGGTAAGGAATGAGACCCATTCCCAGAGAAAGAGGCACAGCACAGGAGCACCCAGCAGCTCCGCGGTCCCTGGTGCCCTCGGGGAGGTGACACGGTGCTGAGCAGAGGCAGCGACCTGCAAATGAATGATTTGGGGTCACTCTGGGCTCGGATCCGCCCCGGCAGCTCCGTCCCTCCCACGAACACGGAGCCGCTCCACGGGGTCGTGGCAACAGCGAATCACCCCAGACTGAAAGAGCAACCAGCCAGGAAAGTTCTCTTTCCCCTCACTGATCCCTTGAATTGGCTGCTCAGATTTTCCATGCTTCCCGCGAGCCTCCAGCCTGGACAATCCCAGCCCTCCAGCCCAGCAGCCAAATGCCAGAAGGCAGAGCTGTCACCAAAATACCCATTAGATTGTGCTCACCAGTGTAAACAATTTGGTTTAAAGCCATTGAAAAGGCCACAGTACAAGACATTGGCTTGTTCAGGTTTATGCAAGTTTTTTGAAGGATGTATTTCCCTCAGTTCTAGGTGTCCTTATACACAGTACAACACATCCCAAATGCCACCCTAAGCGCAGCTGTGGAGTGCAGGGTGCCAGGCAGGGCACCACAGGATCAAGGACAGCCTGTGCCCCCAGACTAAGCCCTGCTGGGAGCAGTGGGACCCTCCCAAATGTGCCCTTCCAGCAGCCTCTTCCCATTTATCCCGAGCGGGCTCCTCCTCAGCAGATGTTCAAGACTCAGCACTCAGGCTCACACGGAGGAACTTCCAACACAAACCATCTGGAAAAGAAAACAACAAACTATCTGCAAGCTACTTCCCTCCTCTGCTGCGTCCCTGATCTCAAAGTCACCGGGAAGGGTTGGAGAGGACAGGGAGTGCCAGCACGGGAACGGAAGGAGCGTGTCAGGGAATGTTCCCAGCCAGCCTGCAGCTGTTCCAGGGAAATGTGGCACGGCAGCCCTGCCCCTTGGCACGGCCCAGGGCTGGCAAGGCACCCGCAGCTGCTTTGCCCCATGGAGCTGGGGCCAGCAGGAGCCAGGAGGACACAGAGGAGCCTCTCCCTCTTTGCTTTTCATCCTGACTTTCTCCCAGCTTAGGAGGAGCTGCTAACTTTAGCCCACAAATGGGAAAGTCGTTCCTTGATCACCAGTTCCTAATGTCAGAGATGTTCTTGCCTCCAGCAGGTCCCTCGGTGCCGCCGGGGCTGCAGCTCCCCTTGGAGCTGAGGCGCTGCCCTGCGGCACCGCGCACACGGGATTATTGCGGTCACTCTCACCAGCCAGAACTGTGTGCTGGCTTTTGTAGGACTTTCCGCTATCCCTGCTGGCACGTGGGAGCCCAGCGGGCCGTGATCCCCGCTGCTGGCACTTCGGATTTGCTGCTGGAGGGAGGGAGATGAACAGGAACAACTGAGGTGGGAAATGTGCGTTGCTCTGGAGCACGGCGGAATTCTGGCTCTGGAGGGCGCGCTGTGGGTCGGGACTGCAGTGGAAATAGGTGTGCGGATCCTGCAGCGTGTGCTGGGTCACGCGTGGTCACAGCCGGTGGTGACAGACAGGTGTCGTGTGGGCGCCTCCCTTCCCTTTGGCTTTTTCGGGATCTCTCTGCTCCTCCGGGGTCTGCCCTTCCCCGCCTTCCCGCAGAGCTCCTGCACAGCCCAGGAAATGGGGCAGGGAAAGCCGAGTCATCCATCCCCGCGCTGTGTTTCCAGAGGAGCAAGTGTGACTGTCAGGTTTACAAAAGATTGTTTATGTTCAGTGGCGTGAAATGGGGAGCGAGTGCGCGGAGCGGAGCGGGAGCGGGGGCTGACAGCGGGGGCCGCATCCATCCTCCCTGCTCGCTGCATCCATCCTCCAGCCGCATCCATCCTCCACGCTGCGGCGGCCAGAGCGCCGGGGCCGCTGACAGGGGCCATAAATCACCGCTGGGAGATGCTGTACCTACAGCTTACACCGCTCCCCGTGACAAACACACAATAATCCACACAGCGCAGCACTTTTTCTCCCCTCTCTCCCTCCGCCGCTGGTGCTCAAATGACGACAAGAGGAAACCTGGAAAGCCTGGATGTGTCCTGCGGGACCGCGGCAAGGAGCGGGGCTGTCACAGCTCCGCGGCACAGCGGAGCCAGCGGCTCTTGAGGGACCAGGGTGACAGGGACACCTTTGCAGAGGCCACAGCAGGGCGAGTCCCCCCTGGCCAGGAGGGGTCCTGTTCCCAAGCCGTGATTTTCACTCGCCACAGCCCATGGAGGATGGGGCAGGGGCAGGTGGGATGGAGCTGGGGCAGGTGGGATGAAGGTGGGACAGGTGGGATGAAGGTGGGGCAGTGGGATGAAGGTGAGGCAGGTGGGATGGAGCCGGAGAGCGATGCCAGCCCCAGGCTTTGCAGTGTCCTGGGGATGCCAGGCCATGCACACAGGGCCGTGGTTCCTGCAGTCTGGACAAACCTTCCTGGGCCATGTGCTGCCCACCCAGGGCCCGTGTGAGCCGGAGAGGTGACCCTGCTGTGGGCACAGGGCCCTGGGGGAGCCCCGAGCTGCCTCCCTGTGAAACCTCCCAGCACAGGGGTGCACTCTGGGGCACAGAGGTGCCATCCCAGCCACTTCATCCAGGCTCCCTCCTCGCACCTGGAAGTGGAAACACAATCCCCAAGGAAGGAGAAGGAAAGACAGGAGGCAGCAGTGCTGCCACCACCCTGGGCTGTGATTTGCGAGGGAATGGGAAGGAAAGAGGCCTATCTGGTTGGACAACCCTTAAATCAATGTATCCTAATTAACAAAAGATCTAATTCATCAAAGTGACAGCAACTCTATTTATATCACCTCCTTCCATGGGGGCTGGTGGGGGTTTAGGCTTGGGGATTTTTCTCCCTTCCCTTTTCTGACAGCTTTATCTTTCCCACACACATTTTAATTTTCCCTTTCTGGGGGAGAAGGACTGATAGTGAAGCTTTCCTTGGGAATATGGACATTTAATTGACATTTTCTGCCTCACCCCCAAAATAGCGGGATATGTGGGGGGAGCTGGGAAGGAGAGGTTATCTTAGAGAGGTGCAGGTCTGATTTGGAGGGGGAAGGAACTGCTGACAGGTGACCAGGGGGGTGCAGCTATCCATGCAAAATGTGGTCAGATCCTGCAAGCTGGGACTGTGCTCTGAAAATACCCCCAGCAGGAGCCGTGGTCGTACAGGGATCTTGGCTTTCGCTTGGAAAAGCAAACCCTGAGAGCTTGACAACGCGCTGGCTGACACCTTAAATCTTGAAGTGCATAAAAAGAAACCCAACTGTTTTGTTTTGTTTTAATATCTGGAACCTCGTGGTTTGGGGGCTGGGAGCGCGGGAGGCTGAATTGCCGTATAAATACCGGGCCCGTGGCAGTGCAGAATTGCTCCGCTGCTCTCAGCGGGCTCGCGCTCGGGAGGAGCGAGGCTTGGACGTGATATAGGGACACAAAAATAGTAATAATAGTAATGAATCCCTGCTCAGCCACTCCTCCCACGGCAGCGCGGGAGCAGAAATCCAAGCTGCAGAACGCAAGCCGTGGCTCGTGCGGAAGAGGAAGCTCGGGAGGCTGACGGGGTAAAAAAATCACCAAACTGAATCAAACTAAACCAAACCAAACCAAGCCATGGCAGCCTGCTCAGAGCATGCAGAGAACAGGAGATGAAAGGGCCATAAAATGGAGCCGTGGCTGGTGGCTGCACCAGCACATCCATCCTGGAGAGCCGCGTACCTGCGCCTCCCGGAGCCTAAACTTCTGATGAACCAACGCGCTGCCGAGCGCATTTATATGCAAAGGCGTATAATATGTCCCCTGTATCTAATTATCTGTCAACCTGAGGCAGTTTGTTTTCCAAATCGGCCTCTCGGCTGTGACTTTATGAGGTCGTAAAGAAAACGGTGCCACTCTCGCACCGGAGCGCCGGGAGAGCCTGGATCAACAAATTACCATCTTTAATGGTGTCTGCTCGTGCGAGCCCGGCGTGTCCCGGCACAAAGAGCCCTGGCGTGGGCAGCCCCAAACCCCAGCACAGCCTGGACAGCCCCAGCCCCAGGGAATCCGGACAGTTCCCAGCGCTGGAAGGGGCAGTGAGAGCAGGAGTGACCCCCGTGCTGCCCTCGCTGCCACTCGCCCTCCTCTGGCCTCATGGACACGTCCCAAAGTTTGGCAGGAGCTGGTGAACTCCAGCCCGCTGGCTGGGAGAGCAACACCACCAAGCCACAGATTCCTCTGCCCACGCTGCTCCTGTGATTAATGATGGAAAGGAATTAAAAAGAAGGAGGAAAAAAAAAAAGAGGGAGAGGGGAGGGGAGCGGGTCAACAGCTGAGTGCAAGGCAAGTTGCTAGACAGGGAGTAATTAAGATACTTGGGTAAATATGATTAATAAGCTCAAACTGGCAGGGTGTGCAGTAAACAAGGGCTAACCAGATGGTACCCTTTCCTTTCTGACAATGCTGCAAGCTTTGTAAAAATAGGAAGGAAGGCTCTGGATCCTCCCAGCGAGCTCGGGGAGGAGGGAGGATTCAGCACAGGGCCAGGGCAGTGAATCACCTGATAGGAATGAGAGACATTTCCCCCTCCATCACATCCCGGCCAGGGACTGGGAAAACACCAACACATGGATCAAACACAGCAAACACAGGGCTGAGCCCTGAGCCGGGCTGCTGGGAGGGCACTGGCGAGCACCTCGAGCCAGCTGTGGCCACAGGGTCATGCCTGGCCAGGGCTGGTCAGAAATTTCCCCCCAGAACACTTCTCTGTCAGGAGATGCCATTTCACCAAAGGTGAAACATTTACAGAAATGCGCTGATTTTGATGAAATTGCATTTGGAAAGAAAAATCAAAGGAGAAAATCATTTCGATAAGGCCAAAGCATTTGAGTGTGACCTTTTAGGAATTAAATGGCATAGGGTTTTTTTCCATTTCAAAAAGCATTTTGTTTCAATGTTATATATATAGAAATATATCTGTAAGAACTGCTGAAGCCAGAATGAAATGTTGTGATTATCCCAACATGTGATGATACATTTCCCCCAGTGCAACACTACATGAAATTAAGCCCAAATATCCTTCTGCTTTGAAACCTGGAACATCAGAGCAGCAGGACAATGTGTTCAGGTCTCAGAAATATCTGTTTGCACTGCACTATTTACTGTCCAGCACTTTGGAAATAAAAAAATTTGCCAAGTAGCCCCAGGTAGTAATGATTGACTAAATCAGCGCTTGACTTTTGGCTTCCTTGGGACAAGGATTCTCCTTTTTCCCAGCTGAAAAGTTCCCAGTGATAATGAGAACAGCAAATGTTTTGTCTTCACAGGAGATGTGCAGAACACGAGGCGTGGGAGGAACTCTTGGAATCCTGGAGATGGCTCCAGCTTCTCCCAGTGCTGCTTTTCCCTACATTTCACTCTTTCCACCACAGGTGAGGTGCCCCAGTGCTGTAGTGAACTTCTCCTGGGCTGGGAGGTTGTTCCTCAGCTGTGCCACAAATCTGAGGTCACTTCCCAGACTTTGAGGCTGCTGTGACTGCCACAGCACCCCCAGGGCAGGGGATGGGGCTGGCTCTGCTGGATGTCACATCTGTCACACCAGTGCAGCACTGGGAGGGCCTGTGGATGCTNTCTGCTGGATGTCACATCTGTCACTGGGAGGGCCTGTGGATGCTCCAGTGTGAACAATGCAGTGAGATTTGTTGGGAGGATGCAGGAATAGCCAGTGGCTCGAGGAGGTGGGGTAGGGATTAAAGATAAAGAAGAAATTTCAGCTCATTGGCAGGACACATATTTTTCCAATATAAAAGCAAATGGGGGAACCCTTAAATAAATTGACTCTATAAAAACGTCCCTTTGTATTACCACCTCACCTGTTCAGGGGGAAAACACCAAGGTTTATTTTCATGGATCCAGGATAAAAATATCAGTGCTGCTTTGTAATTTCCCAGAGCCACCAAGCAGTCCAGAGCTATTTAAAATCCACAGGCCCCCCTCGGCACCCAGCGCCTGCCTGGCTGCAGGAGCAGCTGCCATGGAATTACAAGTCCTCGTCACAAGTGAGGAGAAACAAGTTGTGGCATTTAGGAAAGGTCTGCAAAAATAGGTGTCAGACCTTAACTAATAGTGATTGTCCTTCCATTCTGCTGTAATTTACATTTAATTCACACATTTCATTTCCATTTAAAATATGATTACAGTGTTTTGAAGCACATCTCACCTGTCCCCTCCGATTAGGGCAGGATGGAAATAACAGGGAGCAGCAGGAGCGAGGCTGGGCTTGGCTGCAGGATGGGAAACACACAAAAACACCTCCCAAGCAGGGGCAGAGGGGCAGGACAGACAGACACAGCCCTGCCCACCTTCCTGCTGCTCCCACAGGGCTTTAAGCACCAGCTGAAAAGGTTTCACACCTTCCACCAGCTCCAAGCCTCATCCAGCCTGGCCTTGGACACTCCCAGGGATGAGGCAGCCACGGCTTCTCTGGGCAGCCAGAATCTCACCACCCTCACAGGGGAGAGCTTCCCTCCTTCTGAACAGGCCTTCCAGAAGACTTTTTGAAGCACAAAAAGTCCTGGCTCAGAAATAAATCAGGCAGGCCCTTCCCAGCCCGTCGTCAGCCCGCCCCCAGAGCGCCGCAAAGGCAGGAAGGCGCTGATTAATATCTGCTACGTGTAGGGGAAAACAACAACCCCGTAAACAGTATTATTAACCCATGGGCTGGCAATAAATCAGTGTGAGAAGGTGACCTCAGCAATGCTGGAGTAATCCTGTGTGTCAGGGTAAATTTATGAGGCCAATTTTATTGGCCTGTATGACCCAGGCTCCTTGGAGATGTCTCAGTAACAAATCCAATCCATATCATTTATTAGCTTTGCACAGTGTCAGCTCGGAGCACGGGAGGGATCCCATTAAATCCTATTGCTCCCTCTGCCAACCGTGGGCACAAAGAAGCTGTTGGATAATTGTTGGCTGCCAGGAGCCCCCATTGAGGGATCTGCTCTCGGATCCTTGCAGCTTCCCAGGCTGGAAGTGCCGGGGTTGGGTTTGGCCATCTGGCCCTTGCCCTCCCTCGCCTGTGCTGGGCTGGACGTGGGGACAGGAGAGACAGAGGTGGGGACAGAGGTCTCCTCCTCGACCTGACAGGTGCTGGATGAGGATCTGGTGATCCTGGGAGCTGCTGCTGGGCCAGGGGAGGTGCGGGGAGTGCAGGGTCCCAGCTGAAGGGATCTTGTGAGCAGATCTCTGGTGGGCGAGGGGCACACGAAGGGATTTCAGAGCTGTTGGTGGCTGAAACTCCTCCCTCCAGGAGGGAAGGGATCCTCTGGCTGGGCCCTGCAGGCAGTGGCCAAAAATCCTCCATTTGGGGGCACTCGGGGACCTGGTGGTGACGTGTGTGTGGTGCCAAGCGCCCTGCTGGTGACAGGAGCAGTTGTGCCTTGGCAGCAGCACCTCTGGGTCTGGTCCCTGTTGGCCAAGCAGGGCCTGGTGGAGCAGTTTGAGGTTGTTTGACTGTCCCTGTCATCATAAGGTTTACGGATGGTTAATTTATTCTTTATAGCACAGTCATTGATGGCTGTTAAATCACAAATGAGAGCCAATAAACGGTGAATTGCAGCTGAAATTACACTGTTTATATGACAGCAGAGTGCTGGCTAAAAGATTCATATGCCGCTGATGAAGTACGTTATAAATTTTAATTACCATAGTTTGTACAAATGACATGTTTGAAATGCTATTGAGTAATGTGACCCTGATAATGAAACTATAAAATAAATCATTAACTTTCTGAATGAGCTTTTTTATTTCCATGCTACATGAAGTAAACTTTCCAATTTATTCCATTGCAGTCTTCTTCTGAAAAAAAAAAAAAAAAAGTGCGGAGAGAAGAGTCACAAACCTCCCCTCCACTCTGAGGGACACTGACGAGCAAAGCAAAGGAGGGATGAGTGGGACCATGCTGGAAAGGATGTCAGAAGAGTGGCCAAAGCCAAGAAAAACCCCCAAAGTTCCTGGTTAATACAGGATGATGCCGTGCTCCTGCAGCTACAGCCAGCTTAGCTGAGAGAGCGCAGAGATAAGAGCAGGGCTTGAGAACCAGCTCCGAAGAGCCATAAAAATCACAAGCACAGCAGAGAGAAAATCTCCATTAAAGTCAGGCTGTGATTCTAGCTGGCTCGCTGGCCAGAGCTGCTGGACAGGGCCCTGCTCTCCCCCGGGAGCTCCCGGCTCTGCCGGAGCTTTGGAGCCGGAGCGGAGGTGCCTGAGCCCTGACAGTTCCACTCAGCAGCCGAGATAATTCCCTGGATGGGAGCGAGGAGCTGAGCTGCAGCCCGGGAGGGATTTCTCAGGAGCCTCCCCAGGGAAGGAAGCGCAGGCTGGGCGCTCGCTGACCTTGGTCTTGTTCTGCTCATCGAGACAAGGGGATGTTCTAAACCCTCTGGAAAGCACTGGAATCAGGGTTTGACCTTGTTATACTGCCATATATTATATTTTAAGGGATACAGGGCATGAAACAAGATGGGAGTATGCCAGAGGTTCATTCCCACCCCTCTGCAGAGGGTGTTCCAAAGCACCGTGTCCCCTGCTCCTGTGTGCCCACTCTGACCCACC
Organism: Dicaeum eximium; assembly: GCA_013396995.1. NCBI lineage: Eukaryota > Metazoa > Chordata > Aves > Passeriformes > Dicaeidae > Dicaeum > Dicaeum eximium. The sequence goes on along the minus strand of VWZP01005661.1, from coordinate 23,523 downwards.
CCAGAGCAGGAGCAAAGGGCTCCTCCTTCCCCTCAGCCTCTGCCAGAAAATCCACCAGCTCTGGGGCTCTGCCCCTCTCGCCAGCACTGCTGGTTTCTTCCTCATCCCCTTGGTTAACCTTTAATTAGGAACCTGCTCTTTGCCCACCTCGGGTTAGGTGTGAGCCTCTCCTGTTCCCCAGCTTCCCCACACTGTCGGTAAGCAGCGTATCCGTGTCCCAGGGCAAACAAAAGGTGGCAGTGGGAGTCTCCAAATAATCAGCTTGGAAAGGAGGGGGAAGGGGCCCCGTGACATTTCCAGCCGTGGGGATGCAGCAGGAGCTTTCAGGCCAAGCACTGCGCAGGGGTCAGGCTGCAGGAGATGAGGTAATTTATGACCCATAACGAGGTTTGTGGCTCTTTGTGCAGAGCTAGAGATGGATCTCATCCCTCAAGCCACCAGGGAGGTGCAAGGGAGTCCTTGTCCATGGGAGCTGTGCTGCATCCCTGGCTGGGCGCCCCTAAATCAGGCAGAGAGTGTGTGCCAGTGGGGTGGGCAGCGTGGGCACCCACTGGGACCATGGCACAGGCCACCCCCACCCCTCTGTGCAGGCCTCACTGGCCTCTGTGTCCTCCCCAGCAGTGTTTGGAGCTCAGGGCTTCAACGCCCACTTTTGTCTTATCAGCCACACTGAAAATATTCCCAAGCAGGCTGCTCATGCCGCACTACTTACCATTAAAAGAAAGGACCACATTATTGCTGTTATAAACCATTGATTAAGGTTTATAATAGCAATAATCCCCTCGAAATTCATTGTTACTGCAGTTAATGACCAGTTTATTAGAGCGTTAACCATCCTTGGCAATGGGCTGAGTCGTTTAATGCTGGTAACGACCAATTTCTCAAGGGTTATTGCTTAAATAACAAGCCTTTGTTAGATATATGTTCCCCCACCAGATACTGCTCCAGCTGGAACCTTCTCCTGTGAAATAATTGTTAATTATTTCCTCCAAGTTTTGCCACCATGTCTCAAAGTTTTAGGCGGGAAGGGTTGCTGAGGGCAGAGAGTGCCAGAGATGCTGAGAGCTGAGGCTGGGTGACGTGTGGGGACACAGCCAGAGACGCTGGAGCCGTCACTGAGGGCTGTGGGAACTGTGCTTGATGAGGTTTTTTCCCTCTTCTGTCACCCGGGAGTGTCCCAGCCCTGGGCACAGCCACCCCTGGCGCAGTGCAGAGGCAGCAGCTCAAGCTGGGAGCAGGGAAGTGTCCAAGGACAAGCCCTGGGCTCCTGGGCACTGCCACGAGCCACCCAAGGAGGGTGAGAGACACCAGAGCTCTCCTCGCTCTCCTCTTACATTAATTTGATCCGAGCGTCTCCCGGCGTTAACGATGTCCCATCGTGTCACGTTAGTGCCATCCCTCTAACAGCGTTCCCGGGCCTGACACCACATGAAAGGTACAGACACGATTACCCTTTAATTGTGTCATATTAGCAAAAATAAATACTGATACAGCACCAGGCTGACACCAAACGACGGCAGATCCCCGGGACGGGATTGGACTCGTGGCTCCCAGCTCCAGCCCGCTGCCAGGCCCAGGAAATCGCAGGAAAGGGATTCCCTGATGGGCTTCCAGCACTGCCTCCCTGCTGGAGATGTGCAGGGAAGCCCCCAGCCCGGCCCCCTCCTCTCAGCACAGCCCCCAGCCCCTGGAGTGGGACGAGGCTGCCCTGATCCCCTCACTGCCAGCTCCTCGCCCTCGGCTCCAGCTGCCTCTAACAAGCTTTTGGATTTTGCTGT
>VWZP01005661.1:17912-21709 GCA_013396995.1 Dicaeum eximium | reverse complement strand
CCCCCCCCCCCCCGGTAGCTCCCCCAGAAAAAATGACATTTCCATAGCAAATTCAATTTCAAGCTTTCCTCTCTCTTGTTAAGAAACACAAAGAGAATCTTGATTTGAGGAATTAGTTGAAGCCTGAGCGGTGTTAGGGTTGGTTTTGGTGCTCGCCTCCCTCCTTTTACTCTTTGTTCCCACGTTTGTGGGGTCTTTGAGGTGTCATTGGGGAAAAAGAATGAGGAAAAGGGAAGGAGGGATTACTCCAAAATCTGTGAGAACTCTAAGTGGTTCTGGCAGTGAGATGCTGATCTTCTCCTGCGACGCTTCAGGCTCCTCCAACCCCTCCGGAGGCAGGAATCTCCTTGAAAGAAATTATGAATACAAAGCCTGAAATTATAAATACAAAACCTGAAATTATAAATACAAAACCTGAAATTTTCCCCCCATCTCTGGGATGGTATTAGGGTTTTCTCTCTCCTCCATGGGGCAGAACTCTCACTGGTGCCAGGCAGCTCTGGGATGGACTCTGGCTGGGGGAAGCACGGCTGAGCCCAGTCCAGCCAGGCTGGGTCTGTCTCTGCTCCCTGTCACAACTGCTGCAGGGATTTGTGCGAGCATCCGTGTTATTTTAGAGATAATGTGAGCAGAGTGGAGCATGTCACAGGATAATGGTCTCCTGCTGCTAGGCTGTTCTTGGCATTTATCAAAAGATGACACCAGAGGGAATATGCTCAAGGGAGCCGAGGTGTCGATTCGATGACTGCTATTTCGTGATAAAAGTTAACAGAAATAAAAATGAATTAGTCACAAAACAGCTTATTTATAGCAGTGCCTGGCCCAGGAGGGGATCCCTGGGAAAGGCAGGGCAGTGGTGCTCACACTGCTGGGAGGAACAGGCAGCGCCCCAAAAGTGCCCCAGAGCAAACCAAACGGGGCAGCATCCCCTGGGTTTCACCCTCCTGCTTTGTGCCTCAGCAAATACCCCCAGACCCTTCTGCATTGTGCTTCCCAAACAAAACACTTCCGTGTTTGGCCTAAAACCAAATATTTTGAGCAAAATGTTTGAATGTTGCCTGTGTTTATTCATGGCTGTGGGGGTGGGAGCTGGATGGAGCTGGGACCCTGCACTGGGCTCTGGACAGAGCTGGGATCATGTGTGGGGCTCTGGTTTGAGCTGAGATCATGTGTGGAGCTCTGGTTTGAGCTGGGATCATGTGTGGGGCTCTGGCCAGAGCTGGGATCATGTGTGGGGCTCTGGTTTGAGCTGAGATCATGTGTGGGGCTCTGGTTTGAGCTGGGATCATGTGTGGGGCTCTGGCCAGAGCTGGGATCATGTGTGGGGCTCTGGTTTGAGCTGGGATCATGTGTGAGGCTCTGATTTGAGCTGGGATTATGTGTGGGGCTCTGGTTTGAGCTGGGATCATGTGTGGGGCTCTGGTTTGAGCTGGGATCATGTGTGGGGCTCTGGATGGAGCTGGGATTACGTGTGGGGCTCTGGATGGAGCTGGGACCCTGCTCTGGTCTCCAGACAGAGCTGGAACCCCACACTGAGCTCAGCTGTGCTGATGGAACTCCCAGCTCCAGGGATGCAGCCTGAGTGGGAGCAGGAAAAAAGGGCAGAACACGGGAAAAAAAGGTCAGGCTTTGCTGTAATGGCTAAAAATGTCAGCCATGGGTCTGGTGTAAGTTAATTCTCCTGGCTGGAATCATCCATCCTGGCTACTGCAGCAGGTTAAGCATGAAGCTATTGAAGGAAAAGGGTGGGATTTGGGTCTCCAGCCCAGCTCCCTGGAGCTCAAGGCTTCCCCTTTATCAAGGTGACCAAACCCAAAGCTAATTGCTGCTGGGGCCAAGTTCTGGTGCGTTTCCAGCGGGATGCTCTGGTTTTGTTATCTCAGCTGTGGGCAGGAGCAGAGCAGGAGGAGGAGGAGGCAGGAGAAGGATGTGGCAGCACCTGGGCTGGCTGGCCCAGCGTGCAAGAGGAAACAACAGGGGCCACAGGGGACGCGGCGCTCCTTTCCACCTCCGTGTTATTCCAGCCATAAATCCCGGTGACCAGCTTGAACTTTTCTCAATTGACATGTTTACAAGGGAAGCCCGCATTTGACAGGAAAATTAAGCATATCAATCACTTAACGAGGTCGTTAATGAATGGCTCTCAGATCTCTCTGATTTTGTGCCTGGTAGCACAATGTATCGATCAAGTGCTTTTGGCCGGGCCAGATGTTGCTGTGCCTTGATCCTCCGAGCCGGGCCCTGGGCAGGGTTTAGCGTGGGGTCATTCTCTCCAGCAGACCCCAGGTTGCTTTTTCTGTCTCTGTTTTCTCTTCCTTTCTCTGTTCCCCCACAGAACAAAGGGAGCAGATGCGGGCTCGGGGCCCCTCACACCCACTCCGACATATGGAAGTGATCTCCTCTGTCTCTGTAATTACACAGGAGCTGCTCTGCAATGGCTCTGGCTTTTATTGCACAGAAACCAACCTATTCCAACATAAAACATCTTTATGGCTTCTTCTCCAGGGGCTCCTTGGCCAGGTCCTGGCAGGTATAAAGGCGTGCAGGACCCCCAGGCAGGACAGAGCCTGGGGGGCAGAGGGAGGAAGGCTGAGGGGAGGTGTGGCCATGGGAAGGTGGCAGCCAGAGCTCCCAGTAAAAACCAGCAGCTCTTGGAAGGCAGCAGAGAACACAAAATAACCCTGACACCTTACTGGGATTCATCACCCCTGAGTGTGTTTGCCTTCCCAGCCCTGGGGGTGCCCAAAGCCCACCTGGGCAGGGTTTGTCCAAGCCCCCTCTGAGCACCCCAAGGACACTCGTGGGCTGGGAAGGGGTGGGGACACTCAGCCGTGGTGGCATGGGGACACTCTCACCCATTTCTCAGCTGGGAACACGGCTCAGTCCCCATGTTCAGCTCTGCAGGAGGGATTTGCAGGTGCTGTGTCCCAGCCACGGGCACCAACCCCCGGGAGGGGCTGCTGGTGGTCCCCACTGGGCCAAACAGCCCTTCCTAGGCCGGGCTCAGGTGAGGAGCAGCTCCCAGGGACAGCCCAGAGCCCCCTCCATCCCCCCTGGCACTTGTGATATGTCTCATGGCATAAAGTGTGTTTTGGATGTGCTGTCAGCCTGTTTTCAGGAGAGGCTGATAAAACAATGCAGGAGTCACTGTGGAATCTAATGGCGTAAAAAAAAAAAGAAAAAATCTCCTATAGTGCAACATGAATAGTCCAAAATGCAAAGATGACAATTTAAGTGTTTAAAATGTACTCAAGGTAATTCCAAACAAATTTCAAAGCCATTTCAGCCTATAAAACCCCTCAGTTAAATCATTGGTTATATGGTGGCAGTGCTTATGTTGCAAAATATCCCTGGCATGAAAGGGAAACTTTAAAAAATTGCCCGTTAATCCTTATAAATTACTTATTAGTGCTGCAGAGCTGGAGCCAGAGGAGCCCCCCGAGGAAGGCCGGGCTGTTTGGGCACTTCTTTCTGGGCTCTGTGAGGAGCACTTGGGGCTGGCTTTGATTTGCTGGGCTCTCCGAAGGGATTGACGCTCTTCCAAAGCGTGACATCAGCGCTGATGTCATGGCTCAGCTCTGCCTTCATCCCTCCCGCTCTCCAGGAGCCTCCTCCCACCCTCTGCAAGGAACCAAAAACCTCCCCGGGGATGGAGAGAAGGGAGCTCGGACCCTCGGGTGTCCCCCGAGGAGCTCTGGCTGCTCCCTGGGGATTTGGGATCCATTCCCTGCCGGCTGCATCTCAGGGATGCAAATCCCAGCGCTGGGTGTCCATGTTTCACACCCTGCCAGCGGATG
>VWZP01005661.1:412-15412 GCA_013396995.1 Dicaeum eximium | reverse complement strand
TCCCCTGGGCTGGTGGCCGAGAGCACCAGATTTGGGTGGCAGCATCCCCTTACACGAAGGAAAAAGGCAAGAGAAGGAGGTTTTGTCAGAGCCACAGCCAAGGGCTCCATTGGTAAATCTTCCCTACCAGTGGTGGTGGGAAATTCACCCTCAACCACAGCGAATTGTGGAATCTCCTGGGCTGAGAGGATCACTGAGACCATCTCCTGGCCCTGCACAGACACCCCAACAATCCCTCCCTGTGTCCAGGAGCACTGTCCAAACACTCCTTGACCTCAGGCAGGTTTGGGGTCACTGCAAAGAGTGACAGGAAAACAAGATCTGTGCCCTTTTTTAGTCCAACACTCCTTCCTTTGCCGGGCTCCTCCTGTGCCATCAGCTCCAAGCAGGGATGCAGGACAGCTCTGGGAGGAGCCTCCCAGCAGCACCTGCCCCGTGGTGTCCCCGTGGTGTCCCCATGCCCGAGCAGGGCCGGAGCAGGCGCTGACAGCGGTGACAGATGAGGCTCCAGAGTCAGGGGCTGCTCTTACACAAAGTGCCTTCATCAGCAGCTCGCTGCTCCCACCAGTTAATCTTCCTGCAAACGGTGCTCTCCCGGAGCAGGGGCACGTTTCCTCCCCCAGCCACCTAATCTACCATCTAGTTTATGCACACATGCTCCGAGGGGTTTTTTAGAGATATATATATATATATGTTTTTTTCTGAGCAATCAATCTGTGCGGCGAGGAGCTGCAACTGAATTTAAATACCAGGGTTTTCATTATCTCCAGCACGGGGAAGAGAAAGGGGGGAGAGGGACATTGAAAATAGAGGGGAATAAATTCCAATCTCTTGAACAATATATCTGAAGGTGTGCAGATTTCTGCAGCCTTATGATGCCAAGGGTATTACACCAAATCTTCTCCTGTAGAAGGAATATATTGGCAGAGGAGATTGCAGAAGGCCTTTGGCTGCATGTTTGCTCTCCTTTCCACTGCCTTGCATGCACTGGAGCAGCCTGCAGCGAGTTCCTGGCATTTGCAGTGGGGTCCCTTTTGGAGACCCCCAAAGGGCCTGGGTCCTGCTCTGCCATGATCTTTGAGTAAACACTGAGCAAGTGGTTCCTTTCCACACCTCAAAGCAGGCTCTTCTGCTGCTCTTGTCTGGTTTTAAACGCCCATATCCCTCCCTGGAGGTGCTACAACAGTGTCAGGTGCATTTGCTGGAGTGGGAGTTCCAGAGGGGGAAACATCTTTACATGAGTTAAAATCTCCAGCGTTGAAAAACCACAAAAAGTGCTCTGAGTTCAGACAAGTTTCAGATGAAGCTCCAGGGGAGGCTTTCCCAGAGTCAACATAGAATTCCAGTTCTGCAAAACGTGGACAGATCCCAGGAGGACAGATCCTCTGCTGGGAACATCCTCCTGTGTTCGCTTCCCCCTGCCTCAGCCCCCTTTTGCAGTGGGAGAAGAAATTCAGATTGCGCCTAAAAATTCAGATTGCACTTAAAAATGTCCCTAGTATGTCAGTTCTCCTGTTTCTCCTCCCTGAGGGTGGTTTGTCCAGAGGAAGGAACCTGAGGGGCGGCACATGGGTCCCACGTGGGCTCTGGGTTTTAGCCCCAGGAGGCCCCAAAAAATCTGATATTAAATAAACTTTGCACAGGCAGTGCTGAGGCCCTGGGCAGGAGTTACTGCAGGGCCTCCTCCTCTGCCAGGGGCTGGGCCCATCCATGGAGACAATCCTGGGGACAATCCTGCATCCCAGGGATGCTGCAGTGCCAGGGGCAGGGCTGGGCTGGGGGTTCCCCTCTGCCAGGGACCCCAAGGAGCACAGCAGGGTCTGCCCCAGGGCTCTGCACCCCCAGGCCCATCCCTCCACTCCCCCTGCACCTTCCCCGGCCTCTTCCACACCAAACCTCTCTTTTCCTCCCTCTTTTCCTTTTTTTTTTTTTTTGCTTCCTCCCAGGGAGAATTGTACAGAGACCGATGGTTTTATTTTACATGAATCACTGATGATCTAACAAATTAATTACCTGCTCCCTCCTTGCCTCCCTCATGAGGTCACGGAGCCTGGGTGGGGGCCACCCCCTGCCCCCCCTCGGTGCCATCAGAGCTCCTGCTTTAAAGACCAGAGAAAAAGGTCAAAATTGCCAGTTTAGGTTAAAATCAGATTTAAACGTCTCTTACTAAACACAGAGGCACACAAACTCAATATGTCATCTTTAATGGTTCAGAACAAAGCCTAGAAAAATTGTGTCCCAGCACCCAGGAATTTTATAACCTTTGATATATAGCTTTCATTATTAGCAATAATTCCTGTAACTGCATCCGGATCCACGGGAGCACATATTGAATAATAATTCTCCTCGTGTTGATTCGTCCCCATCCCATGGGTCCCCATGCCCTTCATCCTCCTCTTCCTCCTCGGGCACCGCCAGGCTTTTGTTGTGTTTTCTCTCCTCTATTTTGGGGTTTGGCCGATTCTCCCCAGCTCTGCTTTGCCCAGCTGGGCTCACCTGAGTCAGGAGCAGCCCCCGGGACTCGCGGACAGCGCCGACAAGAAAAGGCGTTCGCTCCCCTCCGCCTCTTTTCACAGTCAGGCTTCAAGTTCACATGTGAATTTATGCCAGTTTTGACATTAGCAGGAAAAATTAACAGTTCTCACACACACACACACACACACACACACGTGCGAGCGCGCGCACAAGCGCGCGAAAAGAAACTTGCACAAAAGAGGTTTTGTGTTTCGAGCAGAATAAATTATAGCGTGATGTTATTAAAACACTTAGTTGTTAAGTTGCCAAGAAAATCCAGTATATTCACACGGACTCGAGGACCTGTCTCCATGCAAAGTAATTAAATTAGATTTATGGGCTGCATTACATCAGTGTTTGATAGTTCATTTTTCCTTTCTTCATATTTTGTCCTGCTTTATTAGAGCATGTGACAGATGGTAAAAATAGTGTGAAGTTTCTTGGCCCTGTGCTAAATCCCCCTTCGGTAGTATATCTCTCTTCTGTCAGTTCTCCCCAGTGATGATAAATTAACCTCTCCTCTTCTATCCCAAGTGTGGCAGTAAAGCACTCTTTGACACAGCACTATCACTTTATCTTAATCTGTGCTGTTCCAGGGGCGGGGTGGGGAAGGAAGCGAGGGGAGATGATGCAATCGCTACCACGGGTTCAAAAAAAAAAAAAAAAAAAAAAAAAAAAAAAAAAAAAAAAAAAAAAAAAAAAACAAAANNNNAAATAAAAGAAAACACAAGAAAAAGATTTATTGTGTCAAAAAACCCAGAAAGCCAGGAGTGCTGATTTATCGAATCTGTTCTCTGTGTGTGTATATACATATATACATATATATATACATATATATATATACACACACACACACACACACACACATATATATATGTATTTATGGGTGTGTAGGTGCACACACACGTGGCCATTTGTCCATTCCCGTTCTCCCCCTGCAGATCCCAGGATCCAGCCCTGCTCACGGGGCTCCTCTCCTCCAGTGACTGCACTTTCTGGTCTGCTCCTGGTCCAGCAGCCCCAGAGCAGCTCGGGGCAGTCCCCCCCTGTCCCCTCCCCAGGCTCCTGCTCTGCCCCAGGAGCTTTATGGAGAGAACCCAGGAGGATCCCGTAGGATTTTGGAGCACTGGGATGGTGATTAGGTAAAATGAGCTCACAAATCTCCTCGGAGTGAGACAGAGTGGGAGCCCCCAGGATTTTCAGTCAGTCTGGTGAGCAGGCAGAGGTGGTGAGAGAAGGGAAAAGAGGGAATGGGAGGAGTAAGGAGAGAAAGCCCTTCCCGGGAATGCCATGTGTCCTGTGGGTGTCACACCGATAGTGTCAGACATGGCCACGCTGCACACGTGTAAAGACAGGAATATCCCTGAATTTAAAGCTCTGAGCCCAGCGGAGCAGAGCCCTGCTCCCTCCAGTCCCCCCTTGCTACCAGCGCTGACTCAGAGGGCACAGCCGGGTCCTGCTGCTATTTTGGGAGGGGGGACCTCGGCTTTCTCCCAGGGGATGCCCTAATAGAGGAAGGATCTGGAGCACTGACTAACCCCTCTCGGACACACTTGGCCCTTGGGAGCTTCACAGACGCCTCAGCAATGCCCAAAAATAGCACCAAAATCGGCCTCGAGCTTCCCCCAGCTCCACAGCCCCGAGTTCCAGGCTGGATTTGGCCTGGGCTGTGTGCTCCCCATCCTGCCTGACATCACCCAGAGGGACAATTTCATGCCAGGTGTTTTGTTAAACACTTGCAGGGAAGCCAAGTCAAACAACTTTCCCCTCTGATGGCGTATCCCTCACTGCCTCCATTTAAAAGCAAATTCCTGCCCATCCAGGGACCATTTCCTGAATATCTTTTTCTCCCCCTCTGCCAGCTCCCAGCTCGGCATGGACTGAGCTGCTCAGAGCACGGCCCATCCCTCACCCTGGGACTGTCTCTGCTCTGAGCATGGTCCCCAGCCCTGGCACCAGGTGTGGCACGGCCCTGGCACCAGGTGTGCCACCTCAGGGTGACCCCACGTTCCTGCCAGAGGCTCACACAGTGCAGGAGCAGCTGGGGGAGCAGAGCTGGGTCCCCCTCCTGTCACCTGGGGCTGTCCCTGGGTCCTCAGAGGGGTCAGGTCCAGGCTGCTGCAGGTCCTTGGGGTCTGTCAGAGCAGGACCTTAAGGCCCAGCTATGGAGTTTTTAATTTGCAGGTCAATAAGCAGATAATACTAATGATGGTGTCAGTGCAGCTCAAAGCCCTGGAGGTGCAGTGGGCCCAGCAATTCACAGCTGCTGGGGTAACTGGGAAATGGAGAAAACACAGAACCTTCTGTTGAAACACACCTGAAACCCTGGTCCAGCTCCCACCTCCTGGTGTGCCAGGATCTGGGGGAAGAGATGAAGGTTTTTCTGGTTAAAAAAAAAAAAAAAGAAAAAAAAAAAAACCAGATAAAGCTTTAAAAGATGGCCATTTCAGGTTTATAAATAAAAGCAGAAGCTGACCAGAGCTCCCAGACCAGTCCCAGACTGGTTTGTGCTTAAAAGGACGACACCAAACCCTTGGCTGATGTCACCAGCACAGATGGGACGAGCAGCTGGAGCACGGCTCCTGGCAGAGCAGGGACAGTCCCAGGGAGGGTGGTGACAGTGGGATCAGCCCTGTCCCCTGTCCCACTGCAGGGGGTCAGCGAGCCCTGGCTCCCGTGGCGCTGGCACCGGCACGGGGGGCGTTTGGTAGCCCTGAAACCAAACCCCAGCTGTGCCCACAGCTCTGCTGGGAGGGACACGGTGCCAGGGGCACAGCAAGGGGTGACACCGCACTGTGACATGGTGGGGGTCACTGAGGGGACACTGCTGTGTGTCACAGGGCACAGAGAGGGTGGCACTGCTCTGTGTCCCAGGGCACAGAGAGGGTGGCACTGCTCTGTGTCACAGGGGGCACAGTGGGGGTGGCACTGCTGTGTGTCAGAGGGCACAGAGAGGGTGGCACTGCTCTGTGTCACAGGGGGCACAATGAGGGGGGCACTGCTCTGTGTCACAGGGCACAGAGAGGGCGGCACTGCTCTGTGTCACGGGGGTCACAGAGGGGCCACTGCTCTGTGTCACAGGGGGCACAATGAGGGTGGCACTGCTCTGTGTCACAGGGGGCACAGTGAGGGTGGCACTGCTGTGTGTCACGGGGGTCACAGAGGGGCCACTGCTCTGTGTCACAGGGGGCACAATGAGGGTGGCACTGCTGTGTGTCACAGGGGGCACAATGAGGGGGGCACTGCTCTGTGTCACAGGGCACAGAGAGGGTGGCACTGCTCTGTGTCCCAGGGCACAGAGAGGGTGGCACTGCTGTGTGTCACAGGGGGCACAGCAAGGTGGCACTGCTGTGTGTCACAAGGCACAGCCAGGGTGCCATCACGCTGTCTCAGGGTCCCTGTGAGAGGTGACACTGCAGCACAGAGGTCACAGCAGTGGGTGACAGCGCCGTGTCCCTCAGGCAAGGCCAAAGCTGAGCTTTGGGGTGCTCTGTGTGTCCCCGTGGCCACCAGGGCCAGGCCCCTCTGCCCTGAGGTAGCCAATCACGCTGTGTTCCGAGCCCAAGTAATGCTTATCATTAAACCTGTAATTTATTTCTTCTGTGTTTCATAAGAAGTGAAATACTGCGGCTCGTCGGGGGCCCAGAGAGAGCGGGGATGCTCCATTAAGTTCGACACTGCTCCTCCATAAGATGCAGTAATTATATGCAGCTTTTTTTACTGCTAAGTTCCTACTTGCAGATGCTAACAAAAGAAATAAGCTTTTAATCCAAACATAATTAATATGAATTACCTCCACAGTACACCCTGGCTTTGCACCATTAAACTTAATTTTTGTTTTGCATGATAATTGTGTTATCATTACCATTTATAGGAGAACTCAGGGACCTTCACTTTGTTTTCAGCCAAGACCAAAGGCACTGGAAATGGCTATCAACGGGCTCAGTGCCACGGAGTCCTGGGAATTATAGGCCTTGTCTGGCCTTGGTTTGTCTTTGCCACGGTGGCTGTGGGGTCACTCTGTCCATTCCCCTCGTGCTGTCCCTCTGGCAGGAGCTGGATTCACCCCAGAGCCCCCCCAGAGCCCTGGGAGGGCATCAGGACAGGCTGGGAATGCTGCACGGACAGGGAATAAAATTCCCATCCTCGGGACATGAGAGCTGGTGCTTGGAGCACAGCCCAGGGTGCCCAAGCATCCCAAATCACACCCCAAAATCACCCAGCTCGGGGTCTGGGCACTGCAAAAGTGACCCCAGAGAAGAGCAGGGTCTGTGCCCTGGGGTCCCTGCAGCCACCCTGGAGCCCATTAACTGCCTGGGCCCATGGGATGAGTTTGTGCAGTCACATTTCAGGGAAGAGGGAGATGAAATCAAGTCCTGCAATTATTTATTGAAATTACAGCCCCTGTCGAGGAGGACTGAATTACTGCAGACTCCATTAGCCGGCTCGCCGTGGATGGGAGAGAGGGAATGAGAAAATGATGGATGAGAAAGACAGAGAGAAATTTTAAAAATAAAATGGAATGAAATGAGAAGAAGAAGAAGAAGGGGCAAAGAAGAGGGGGGAGAGAAGGGCCCTTCCCCAATCTGCTTTCTCCTTGTTTGGTGGGTTCTGGGTCACCCCAGAGGCTCAGACCCTGCAGCAGCAGCAGCAGAGCATGTGGGGCTGGGGAAATGGGGAGCTGGCTTGGGAAAAAGCTGTGGAGCAGCCTCTGCCAGGGGCAGGAAGAGCCTCCTCCGAGGGAGACCTGGTCCTGCTGGCAGCTCTAGATTTGGGGTTTAAACATGGCCAGGAATTAGGTGGAGAATGAGACTTGTCTGGGGCAAGTGGGCAGGGAACCCTCTGTGCCTCTCTTCACCTGCCTGACCTTGCTCTGCACCTTCACCACAGGCTCAGGGAGCTCAGGGAGCTTTGGGTGCTGCTGGAATGAGGGTGGTCCCTGCCAGGGAGCCCAGGAAAGGTGCTGGGAAGAGGCAGGAGTGGGATGGAAGAGGGCACAGCTGATGGCACCAAAGGGGCTGGCCAAGAGCTGAGATAAAACAATGAAATCCCAGCACTGGGAAGAGGTGGCTGCCACTGTTAAAAGTTTCCTCTGCAGTTGTTTGTGATCAGCACTTTGAAGGATTGCATAAATATATTAATTACACTAATTTTCCCAGGAAAGAGGCTTCAGTGGCTGGAGACAGCAGGTATCTAAGCACGAGCACCACTTTGCAGGCAGCGAATTCCCTAATTAGGGCTGTTCCTTACCACTGTGCTTGGGCCAGGAACTCAGCTTTAAAGGGAAAAATCCCAGTGCAAAATGTTTTAGGAAACATGGAGAGGTCAAACAGGACAGGACAGTCTGACAGCAGCCACCGGTGCTGAGCCCACCCAGCCGGTGCTGGGTCCTCCTGCAGGACCAGAGCACAGGGTGGCACCAGGGACAAACCCTCAGGGATGTGCCCAACTCCTGGAGGTCCCCTGAGCCCCCCAGCGCTTGTGTACACAAGGTGAAGGTGCTGGAAATGTCCCCTGATGTCTTTGATTTGAGTGTCACAAAGTCATTCTGCAAAACCCTGCAGGGCTCTCCTGCCCTGGCTGAGGGCAAACCCGAACCCTCTGCCCCCTGAGTGCCCCCTAAGTGCCCCCCTGGCTCCCTCCCCACCCCACAGAGCCTCTCCAAGGGCCATTTTCAGCTGGAGTGAGCGATGCACCAGCGCTGTGCCCCTCATCCCCTTCCCAACCTGCCTCCTGATAATAATGAGCCCAGACACTTTTATTATCATTATTAATTAGCACTTTCAAGCAATGGAATTAAATCAATATGGTGGACTGAAACTAATTTTAACAAGCCATTGAGATCAATCATCGGGACTTTTATCTACATAAATGCCACTAAACTCAGCTCGTTAGTGTAACATTAGCTGGGAAAGGGGGGGGAGGGAAGGGAGACTGGCGGGGTTTTAATTAGGAAGACATAAACCATGCCATGATTTTTCTTCTTTGATTTGCTTTTAATCTCGTCCATGAGCTCTCCTGGTGCCCTGGCTGATTATCACTCTCTTCACCTCCTCTCAGGAAGGAAAGGCAGCGGGAAGGAGAACAGGAGGAGGGCAGAGAGGAGAGGGCAAACCCAAGGAGAGGGGCTGGCCTGTGGTGGCTCTGAGGAGCCGCTCCGTGTTCCCGGCTCCCGTGGGGTGCTGCAGGATGAGGATGCAGCAGGATGAGGATGCAGAAGGATGAGGGATGCAGCAGGATGAGGATGCTGCAGGATGAGGATGCTCCAGGATGAGGATGGAGCAGAATGAGGATGCTCCAGGATGAGGACACAGAAGGATGAGGATGGAGCAGGATGAGGATGGAGCAGGATGAGGATGCAGAAAGATGAGGGATGCTCCAGGATAAGGATGCTCCAGGATGAGGATGGAGCAGGATGAGGATGCTCCAGGATGAGGATGGAGCAGGATGAGGATGCAGAAAGATGAGGGATGCTCCAGGATGAGGATGGAGCAGGATGAGGATGCTGCAGGATGAGGATGGACAGCATGAGGATGCTCCAGGATGAGGATGGAGCAGGATGAGGATGCTCCAGGATGAGGATGGAGCAAGATGAGGATGCTGCAGGGTGCAGGACACTGAGGAGCACCTGCAGCATCCCCTGCACTGGGGAGCTCCCCATGACACTTCTCCAGCCTGGTCCTTCCCTGACCCACATCTCCCCCAGTGCCTCTGGAATGTGACTTCCGTCCCTTTGCTGTACCTGGACCCGTGGTTTGCAGCCCCAGCCCAGGTTTTTTGGGGCTGGGGAGGTCATGAGGGTCCATTTAAAGCTGACTCGATGCTTTGTGGGGTGGAGAGGAAGGGGAGGCACCTCGTGGATGGGCACGCCTGAGCCCGTGATCAAAGCAGCCCAAATTTCTCCACCACAGACTGATAATTGTTTATCTTAACTGTCATTAGGAAATAAATCCGGGGTTTCTGAGATGGCAAGTAGGTTTCTGGCTTTTTAAAGCCACCTTTAGGTCATCTTTGGTCTCCCTGGGATGGCCCAACCAGGGTCTGAGGCAATCAGGAGACCTGTGGCTCCCCAGCCCACCTTTGCCCCTCACCTCCCTCTGGCATCACTCCAGCCTGGCTGTGTCTGGTGTGACCAAAATCATGGCTACAAACACAATGTGGCTATGGGCCAGGCTTTAAAACCCTTGAAACTTCTCCTGGAGGGAGCTGAATGAAGGCCCAGCCTCCGTGGGGGCTGTGCTGCTCTGCACCGCGCACGATCAGTCCCCGGTGTCATCTTTCCTGATATCTCTGCCAAACCCTCCCGTGAAATATGACAGATGCACCGGGAAATATTTCCTTTTTGTTTGCTGGATGGGTAATAACTTGCCTCCGAGACAGTCTTTATAGTCAGCACAAAAGTAATTTACCTACATGCAGCGCAGCCAGGTTGCCATAAATCCTTCGCGGCGCGGTCCCGGCAACGCCGCGCCCGGAGCTGCGGGTCCTGTGCCCCTCACCGTCCCCTCTGCCACCAGCTCCAGCCAGAGGTAATGTTTGTAAGCACCAAAAAATAAATAACTGAGCTGGCGCAGGCAGCAGGGCCCTGAATCACAGCCCCTGCTGTCAGCCCATTTCTCTGCAGAAAGCTCTTAGCAGTTAATTTCTGGCTAATTTATTATCCTTCGGCTTAGCCCTCCAGCACCATTAGCAGTACACTGACACAACTGAGTGAAATATTGTCTAATTTATTATCTTATTACTCCTCTGGAACAGGATCAATTAATTACCCATTAAAGTATTTCAGCTGCAGAGATTTATTAGGGGCCTCGGTGTTTTAACAGATGATTAGTTATATATGTTTGTTTGCCTGAGGAGCACAGACTGGCAAATGACTGGAGGGGAAGGGGAAAGACACCGAGTCGGGAGGTAGCTAATGGATCTTTTCTTGACTCTCTGAAAATGGAGCAGTCAATGACAAGAATTATCGACTCATTCACTTGCGGTTTGGAGATAACCATATGTACAGGGAGAGAGAGGGGGCGAGGGGAACCGACAGAAAAAAAGCCTCACTCAACTGCTTTTTCCATTCAATAAATTTGCTTCAGAATATATTGGATTGGGGTTTGATGGCTATTTCGTGTTTTGCAGAGTGCTGACACTGGTATGATTCAGTAATTATTGTTTCTTTTAAGTTATTGCTGTAATTTTGCTTTCTAAGATCCCAATCAATTCCCGCCTCTCAAGGGCACGCTTGAAAAGCGATATTTGAAAACAGCCCTCTGATAGATTGTGCCGTTAGACAGTGGCTGAGACAAATAGCCTAATCTGGCACAAATTAGCTTGGCTTCCACAGATAGTTTTATACAGCAATGTAAATTATATTGTCAGGGCCAGTCACTTTCCTGCTTAGAGTGCAGCTAACAAGAAGCCATGGAGACATTACCGGGGCTGCCAGGCGCTCCTGGGGCTGCTCTGGAGCTGTTTGCCAGCCAGGACGTGCAGGGCAGCATTCCCTGGGTCCCTGCCCAGCTGGGATCCCCGTGCTGGGACCCTCGGGGGGCACAGGGTGGTGACACCGGGGCGCTGGCAGTGGCTGCTGCCGTGCACAGCTGGATCAATCCTCCCTAATGTGCTCTCCACGGCTCTCTGGGCTGCTGGAGAAGGGTGTTGGCCCCAGGCTGGAGCTGATGGGGTGGGGATGGGATGTCCAGCCCAATCTGGGGGGTCTGTGTGTCTGTCTGTCTCTTGCCTCTCCTCTGTGCCTGCCCTCTGCAGCACTGGCAGGGGGTGGCTCTTGATGCCCACAAGGAAATGCCACCTCCACCCTGCTCTCCTCACTGGAATCAGCCCCAGAGTGGGTCACCTGGCCAGGGGACAGTGCCAGCCACAGGCACAGGGACTCGAGGGCACATCTCTGCCCAAGCTGGACAGCGAAGGAAAGCTGGATCAGAGCTCTCCTCCTGCGAGCCCAGCACAGAGTGCACCCCAAAAGGCCACAGAAGCTTTGTAGGTTCTCCACACGAGAGCCTGGGAGCATCTGTGGGAGCAGCCAAAGCTGAATTTCCCCTCTGTCAGCAGAAACTCAATTCTGATCCTCCCGGCTCCTCAGCTTGATCCTGAATGGAATTAGGATGGGCTTAAGCGAGAGAGGAAAGCAAGCCGAGCACATCTAAATGGAGGGAGAAGGCGAGTAATCTGGAAGTGCTGTCACAGCACAAGAGCCGTGTCAGGTGCAAACAGGCTGAAAAGCATCACAAAAAGATGTATTTTCATGCAGCTGCTGGCTAACCCATGGAATTCATCACTGCAAGGTACCACAGGCGCCCTGAGCAGCATGAAAATGGGATGTTGAGACAAGAAGTGGATACGGAGCCATTTAATGAGCCAGGTTCAATTTAAGTAAGGGATCCGAATGTCAGTGTAAGGCAGGAGCAAACGGCAGGAGTGGAGACAGGAGGCTCTGGTGGCTGCAGCCCTCAGTCCTGCCCTCATCCCCAAGGCAGGATGGTGGATTTGGAAATCCTGATGGAGAAAAGCAGATGGGAACGCAGCCAGGGAGCAGCGAGCTGCCGTGGAGGGACCCCCAGCCCTTCCCAGCCCCTTGGTCCTGTCTGACCACAGCAGGCCCACGGCATGCCCGAGCTGACCTGGAGCGCTTGTCTGATCTCACAACGGAGAGGTGGCTGTGTCAGGAGCGAATCTGTGACTTCAGGGAAGGAAAAAGGCGAGGAGCAGCTCCTGCCAGGCTCTGCGGGAGCAGATGGAGGACGCGCTTGGCCGCGGCGAGAGCCACAGGCCCTTCTTAACCTTGCAAATGGCTCCTGCACCAGAGGAACGAAGGCCTTACCCAGGCCTGGAGGGCTCTGTCCCCTGAGGAAAAGCTGCTTAATTATTCTCACTTCATCCCCTTCAGACCAGCAGTTTAGCATGGAGAGTTGGAGGCGGAGTTGAGGACTGCAGAGACCGCTGAGGCTTGGGCAGATCAGGGGAGCAGCCACCGAGCCCATCTGGTCAGCAATTATCCCATAATGTTGGAATGATGCCTATTTGGAAATACAGCCCCAAGGGCTGCAGAGGAATTCATAAAAAACAAGGAGCAGGGAGGAGAGAGTGACTCTGGGGACCTTTTAGCTCTGCTGAGCTGCTCTGAATTCCTCCACAGTCCGTGGTTCCCTCAGGCGTGCCCATGACACGAGTTTGTGTGTTCTCAACCCTGCCCACATGCAGAAGTGCTGGCTGTAGGAGACACAGCAGGGTAGGTGATGGCATGTTCTGCCTGCTCAGTCCATATGCTCCTTAAACCTCTTCCCAGAGTCTCCAGAACTGATCCAAGCCCAGCAGCAGAATGGCAGAAATGGGCTCAGACATGGGAGCTCAGAGGATTTGGGAGGACAAATCACCCTCCACAGGAGGAGCAGGGGATGCATCCCAGCCTCCATCACCCAGAGGCCCCTGGGCAAAGCCACTTTCTCCCCCGTTTGCCAAGGCTGGGACATGCAGGCAGTGCCAGCTCTAAGCGCTAAGCTGGGTTTAACCCGGCTCAGGGTTAGTCAGAGACATTTGGTTCCAAGTGCTGCCAGTCAGGTGCTGCAATGGGTGAGCCTGAGAGAGGCTGGTGCTGCCTCCTGCCCCAGAGGGTCTTCCAGCTCTCCTGAGAACACCGAGAGATCCTGCCAGGAACCCCCAGCCCAGAGCCCTGCTCCAAACTGCAGCTGCTTGGACACCTCTGGATGTGAAGCCAGCGGGAACAACCCCTGTGCTTGCAGCTGGAGAGCAGCACAAGCCCAGCTGGTTCCCAGCTTCCAGGGCTGTTTGCTCTGGAATGGAGCTGGACAAGGTCTTGTTTAACCCAGTGTGACTCGGGGGTTCTCTGCAGGTCACCTTCTCTTCTCCTCTCCTCCTTGCACTCCCAAAAATCAATGCTCTCATTTGCCGGAGCACGACAAAACAACGGCGATGCCGGGAACAGAAATAGGACCCTGTTCCTAAAGGCTCTGTGCTAAAAATGCTGTGGCAAAGCAGGATGGTCCTGCCAGGCTCGGGGCTGATGCTCTGTGCCCAACCTGTCACACTCCTGTCCCAGCAGTGGCTCAGCCAGGCTGCAGGAGGGGACCAGTGGTCCCAGCCCAGCTCCCAAACCTCACCAGTGAGCAGCCCCTGCCCAGCTCAGGCACTCTGCTCTGCTGGAGGCTCTGACATCACACCAGGTGTGTGCAGAGGTTCCATCACACCACACTCCCAGAGGAAGGAAGGAGCACCCTCAGCAGAAAACCAGGACACCTCATCCCCCAGAACCACGGCCAAGGTTGGCCCAGGAGCCAGGAGTGACCCTGGACCCGTCCCACCTCCACCTCTCTGCAGAGCTGTCCTCTCTTTCTGCTGCTGCAATCCTCATTCCTCTTCCAGCAGCTGAGTAATGGCTTTGGGAAGATGACAGTGCACTGATTTAGGGGCTTGACCTTGGGAATGCTCCTGAAAAGCTGCGGTTTCCTGAGCAAGGCTTCACGTTGCCTTTTATGAACACTTCGCAGTCACACGGATATTTGGGTATGTAGCAACCGAGTGGAAAAAAAAAAATAAAAATACACACGCAGGAGAGAAAGAAGGGATGAAAAAAAAAAAAATCCCTTTTATATCTCCAGGCTGCCTTCAGCAACAGCATTCCTAAATAGGAGAGGTTAAATATATTGCTGCCATTACACTCTACAAGGAACACATTCCATAAAAACGAAGGTGCCGTAAATTATACAAATATGATGCTAACAAGCCAGGAAATGCACTGCTAATGAGGTCAGCTATAGAACTCCCGCAGTGCTGCAAATCATGTGCCAATCCGGCGCAGGAGGTGCAGGAGCAGCCCTGGGTCAGCATTTTCTGAGCGCATTTGTAACCCGCTGCTCGGCGAGCAGTTATCCAGGTAGATAAAACCTCTAAAACCTCCTCCTCTCCTCGCTGATGTGGCACAGAGCCTCGGCAGCAGGCTCTGCATTAATGCACGGCGCTGTCGTGCCCGTTGTTTCGCGGGGAATCAGTCACTGAGATGTGCAAATATTGGTTACACTTTAAAAATCTGTGTTTTTGTGCTCCTCCGAGGCTTGCTCCTGGAGGAATTATACATGCTGCCACCGGGGGCTTTTTCTTTCCCTCTTCATCCTGGATTTGCTGAAGCTCTTGGAAAAAAATTTCAGATGAACACGGTGAAGTTGTTCACCCGTTCACCTTCCTCCCTGCTGGACAGTGGGACAATAAACAGAACCAAGGGTTGCCAAAGCAAGAAACCTGCACAAAACCTGTGAGCTGGAAAAACAACCTCAAAGCCCTTTGGACTGCTTCATATCCCCTCATCAGGAAGAATTTCTTCCTAGAAAGGGTGGCCAGGCACTGGAAGGGGGATCGGGAGGTGTTGGGGGGATCAGGAGATGTTGGAGGGGAATCAGGAGGTGCTGGGAGGATCAGGAGATGTTGGAGGGGGATCAGGAGGTGCTGGGAGGATCAGGAGATGTT
>VWZP01005658.1:4645166-4875650 GCA_013396995.1 Dicaeum eximium | reverse complement strand
CTGAGAGTTTACTTTGTGTTTCCAGATGAGGGCTTTTGTATGTGATGAAATGCAGATTCCTGATATGACAAATGAAAAGATGTACCCAAAGACCGGGGATCTGATCGAGATCAAAAAGAGATATTATGTGCAATGGGCCATCTACATGGGGGATGGATATGTCATCCATCTGATACCTGTAGGTAAGGCTGATACATCCTGGGAGGATGCAGAGGGCGTGTTGGGGTGCACCAGGAGCCCTTTTTACCTCCAGGTGCTGTTTCATATGGACCCTGTGTGTGTAGATGAGCTTTCCAGGAGCAGTCCAAAAGCCATCTGAGGTTTTGGAGGGACCAGAGAGGGTCTGCCTGCCTGCCTTATCTCTTCCCTGCCTTTCCCAGATGAAAGAGCCAGATCTCTGTCAGCCAGCAGTGAGACAGCACTCATCAGAAAGGCCAAGGTTACGAAGGAGCTCCTGCAGGAGGTCACTGGAAATGATGCCTGGGGTGTCAACAACAAGTATGATTGTCACCACACTCCCCTGCCATTGGAGGAGATCATCTGGCGTGCTGAGGCTTGCATTGGCAGGGAGCTGCCATATGATGACTTTGGCAGCACCTCTGAGGATTTTGTGGCAAAACTCCGCTATGGTGGCCATAGCTTTTGGGCTTTTGTAGGTGGTGAAGTGAGCCTTCATGATATGACACGTAGTGACAAGTACTACCCCAACCCTGGGGACCTCATCGAGATTAAGCATCCAGTTTACGAGCACTGGGCTCTCTACATGGGGAATGGATATGTCATCCATGTGACAGCTCTAGGTAAGGCCTGTGCCCCTGGCAGGATGCAGAGTGAATGTTGGGGTGCTCCAGGAGCTCTGTGTGCCTCCGTGTGCTGCTGGTAGACACTGTGTTTGTAGATGACTATTCCAGGAGCAGAGGAAGGCCATCTGAGGTATTGGAGGGGTCATAGAGGGTCTGCCTGCCTGCCTAATCTCCTCCCTGCATTCCCCAGATGTAAATGCTCCACCCCTGTCAGCCAGCAGTTCAACAATCCTCACCAGAAAGGCGAAAGTGAGGAAGGAACTCCTGGAGGAGGTGGTGGGAAGTGATGCCTGGGATGTGAACAACAAGTATGACTATTACCGCACGCCTTTCCCAATGGAGGAGATCATCCGGCGTGCTGAGCAATGGATTGACAGGGTGGTGCCCTATGGCTTGTTCTTCAAGAACTGTGAGCACTTTGTGACAAAGCTTCGCTACGGAGGAGGAGTCTCTTGGCAGGTGAGTGACACGGGCTGAGCCCTTGGGTGCCTCCCAGAGCACCTCCTGCTGCTGCTGTGAGCCGGGACTGGGACACAGCTGCAGCCTGCGTGGGGACAGCGAGTGCCAGGCGTGGGCTCCAAACCTGCGCTGCCTCTGGCCTCCCAGAGCCCTGCACCTGGAGGGTCAGTGTGGTCTGTGTGCCCCCTGACAGTGCCCTCTTAGTGAGTGCCACCTCCTAGGGGTAAAAACCTGGGGGTTACAAATTCTGCTTATGGGGCACATGCCTCTCACTGATTTAATTACCCTGATTATCTTTGCCTGTTCTCAGTTATAATGTCTGAGGGTAAATATAAGAGCTTGTCATGTCTCTAACCTGTGTTTTACTTTCCATTTACAGGCCAGGAAAGCTCTTGGAAATTGGCAGGCCATTTCTTCTACAGTGACTGCAGGGTTAGTAGCTGCTGTTGATCTTGTTGTGCCTTTTGTTCCTGTTGTTCCTGTTCTGGCTGTTGCTGGCGTTAGTGCTCTTGCCACTGTTGCTGTCACTCCCAGCAATATTGCTAATTATGTAATTTATTCCAAATTCATAAAGGCAGGGAGAGGTATACTAGAACAGAGATGCTGTTAGGAAGAGCTCAAGCAAGGCATGGAGTCCTTGGTCACTGTCAGAGGAATTCTTTTTGATGTATGTGTTTCGAAATAAATACATCTGACCCTCATATGCTCTGTGTTTGCAATAATACATAGTTCTGCACTAAATCCACCACATCATCTTCTGGTTTCATTTTTGAAACCAAGTTGCAGTCTCCTTTTTCAGCTCTGCTTTCTTCTTTCTCAAGGAAGAGGTACATAAGCAGAGCATTTTGAAATGGAGAGGGAGGAACTTGCATAGACCAACAATTACCTGGTATGCCAGTGACTGCTGTGGGTACAGAAAAATCCAGTTTCCCCTTCCTAGCAGCCTTTCCAGCCAGGGTTATTTTGAGCGTGGAACAGGATTCTGCAGAGTACACGTCACTCCAGCTCACAGCTGGGGTAGATGGGCTTCCAGAAGAGCATTCCCTTGGACAAAACACAGTCACAACGATGCAGATGATAGGAGATAGAAGTCACAGCTGCAGTGTCCTTACTACTGGTACCATTTCCCACTGGGCTGCTGGGGAACACATTGGTTTCCTGGAGAGCACTGAAAGGTAACACCCACCAGCACTTCACTCCAGCTCTCTCCAGGAAAAGGGAACTGCAAACATCAATTCCCTCTTCTTCCCAACCCAGCCTGCTACAATAACCAGGTATCAATTACAGGGGTGAAAGATATACATTAAAGAAAGTAAAACATCCACCAGACAATACAAAACCAAAATATATTTGCTTAGTTTTCTGGTCATTGCCAAAATCTTGGCTCTCAGGTGGGCAATGGCAGCAGTGCTTGAAAGACACAGCTGTGAAGATGTGTGCTGCAGCTGCCTGCACTGGCACTGCTTGCAGAGGCAGGGAACCAGTCTTGGCTGAGCCCTGGCATCTGGGAACATCCCCACTGAAATGCCTCTGTGGGCCTCCTGCCCTACTGTTTCATTTCTGTGTGATGATGCTACTCATTTTTGTGTGTGTGTATATACACACACACACACGTGTGTGTAATGTATACATATGTGAACAATACATAATATAGTTTGGCTCTGGAATATGGGGTGAGTGTTTTTGCCTTTGACAAAAATGGGAACAAGCCAGCTTCTGGTGTCAGAGACATTTTTCAAGCCAAGTTGGGTTCCAGAAAAACCAGGCCAAAGGCTGTTTTATTCCCTGTTGGAGCTGTGTGGCCAGACCTTGGAGAGGGCAGCGAGGTGGGGCTGGGGATGGGCACAGGCACTGCCCCTTGTCCTGCATTTCCAGATGGGCAGCTCCCTGCCTGCTTCAGAGGAGGTGTTTGGAAAACTCGTGTGTGTTGGCCTTCAGGCTTTGGCAATAAAAATTGTGCATCCAATGGTACCTCAGAGCAACATCTTGCCACCACCAGCAGCCTCACAGCTGTGGTGCAACCCCATGAGGAGTACCAAGCCCAGCTCACCAGCTGGATCCCACTGAAGCCCTTGCTGTTTCACAGAACTTGTGGGATAATGTGGCATTTGAATGTTTTTCCACCCTTCTCCCTGCAGAGACCAATGCCCCTTAGAACACTGAGGTCAGGTGTTGCACTCCCAGTGCACAATACTGGCAATGACAGCCAGGCTTTCCCTTCATGCCAGGCTGAAATGTCTTCAGGTAGTGGGAACACAGACAAAGTTGGTGTGCCCAGACTATTGGCTGGGGAAGCTGTCCCCACATGGTGGCCCACCAGTGGTCCCTGTTGGCCACCAGCCCTGGGGTGAGCCTTGCAGATTCACAGGATCTCACTTTGCTCTCTGCCCTTCACCCTCTGTGGGTCTCTGTCCCCAAGATGGGCATGGACTGGGCCAAGGGAGGGAGCCCAGAGTAAACCCATCCACAAATTTCCTTTGCTCCGTCTTTTAATGTATTAAATTTTTAGAGGATCATCACATATTGATGACACACAATGGTAATTTCTCCTTAACTACCCTCCTCCACCTGCCTGAGACACTGGCTTCTTTCTCAAGGTTTTTTTTTTTTTCCCCAGCTCTCCCAAAGCCCCATTTTACAGCAAGTCCAGCCAGCTAGGCAGCACTCAGACCCTTCTAGCTCCCTTTCTTCTTTTGGAAGAGATGAAGTTGCATCATGGGGCTTTTCTCCAACTCTCAGGGTCCCTACAGTCAATCTACACCCTGACTGTAATTAGACAGCTTTTCAGATATTTCTTAAACTTGAAGCCCTGTATGGCCTTTCTCCCCTGCCAGGTGGTACCAATAAAGATAAAAACCTATGGTGAGAGCCATGTACTGATAAACAATGGGGATGCAACACTGACCCAAAACACCAGAATGGTACCAACAAACTGAATCAGGCCCTAAATGGTCAGGTGTTCACAGCAAAGGCAGCAGCTCGACCTTCCCTGCTCAAAACACAAAACACAAATCCTACTTACAGCTACAGTGCTGTGGGTTTAGTGCTGCAGATGGTTTCTCTGTTTAGGATCTATGTTTAGGCTCTCTCAGAAAACAGTTTTAATTCCACAGATAAATATTTTTGCCTTAAGGTATTGTAGAGCTACTTAACTACCCTTCATCTGCAGCAGCTTGTTTCTTTTGTTTTATTCTGCAGTTACAATTTTAATACCCAGATTAAGCTGCTGTTGCTTTTACATTACTAATTTGCTCTACAGTTCTGGGAATCAAGCACATTTCTACACAGACAGGTAATTATCTTCACATACATTTGGTTAAAAGGCATTGTTACTGGCTGCTCGATGGCTGCAACATCTGGATTGAAAGTTTTTTAAGTAATGGCAGGCAAATCTATTCTGTGGTAAACTGTTATATTTTACCCTTTCACATGATTCCACTTCTGTACCTGGTCCAGAAATATTAGCTACTATGCACAAAGCTCTCCTAACATCACAGAAAACTTCCCAGCACTGAAATTTGAGGGTCAAACCCAATTCAAACCCCCATTCTTCTGTATTTTTTACAGTTCCTGAGGAATTAAGTGTGGTTTATCAGGAGCTTGGAGAGCTGTGCACTCCCACTCACAACCCCACACACCAAGCTCAGAGCAGGCAGCAGTACCCCCTGAGCAAACTCACCTGATCAGCTCCAGCAGACACTGGAGGTTGGGGACTTGGGAGGTGAAAGACAAGGTCACAGACACCTCCAGTTCTAACAGTGATATCACTGAATGGATCACTTTCAAAGCCTGAAATCCATGGCAGTCACAAAATGGAAAAATATTCTTCCCACCTCATAATAAATAATGAACTGTTGCTTTTTCAGAAAGGTGTCATGTCTTGTTCATGCTTAAAATGCAATATCCATAATTAGTGAGAATCATGTTTGGGGGAGAAAGTTTTCCTTTGGGGGACGTGGAGGAGCATCTTTGGGGTCAAACCCCCAAAGTATGCCAGGTTGTTTTCAGCTCTCCTGGGCTGCTGGACAGCACCAGCAATCGTGCAGGAGTTGCTGGAGTTGGGGCTGTTTGTAAATGTGGGGGTCTGCCTTGGCATTTTTCTCTCAGCCTCATTTAGTGCTGCCTTCTGTGCCACTCAAGAGAGAGGCAGTGGCTCTGGGTGAGGGTGCTGGTACTCTGCATGCAGAGGGGTGCCTGTAAGGGAACTGGCAGAAAAGCAGCTGCAGAGGATGCAGAGGGGGATCGCTTGTGGAGAAAGGGAGGGTGGGAAAGATCAGCCTGGAGCAGCACTAGAAGGGACAATCACACTTCAAGAAAACACATTATTGATTTGGTTCCAGAAGAAAACAAAAGGGAACCTTACTTGAGCTCTGAAACCCTCCAACAAGGCTGGACTTCTGGTCAGGAGACATCCTGCCATTCACCATTAACTGCAAGGAAAAGCAATGGGCTGCCTTGGCAGTATTTGTGCTTCCATTACTCCAATGAGGCAGGATTAGACCTCCCTGGTGGGTCTCTGACACTTGTAAAATGCCCTAATCCCAATTCTAAAACCTTGACATGGTTTTGTTCCCCTTGGGGTTTAAGTGTCCTCTAACTGAATATTTACCCTGCTGTTTTCTGCCTCACCTGTTCTGTCAGAGGTGCTGAGAAGCCAGTGATCACCACGTGCTCTGCAGCAGCCTTAGAGCAGCCAGGCATTCTGAGGGATTCCCAAGTGCAGAACAGATGGTTGATGACAGCAGCAATAACACTGCTCAGCCTGAGGTTTTTTCTACCTGAAAATCTGTCTAGAGAGTATAAAATCTGAGAAGCTGTCGTAGCACCAGCTGTTTTCTGGACTGAGTGATAGGAGTTGAAGACCTCTGCTCTTAGAGGTGGTTATTTCACATTCCTGATGGCCCTGCTGAGCAAGGCCATTGCTGGCTGTGGAAGTGGCACATGGTCATAGGGTTGATGTTTTTAATTAAACTGGAATTGAGAAGGTGACCATGGAGTAACTCCACTGTGTGGCTGCTCACAGCACCACAGCCACCCCTGTCATCTGAGGTGTTACAAGATGCTGAAAGCAAGCTGTTCAGGTTAAACCTGAGGCATGGTGGGAGCTTGCCTGGAGTTGTCAAAATGTGAAGTAATGTTAGAGCTGCTGACAGAAAAACACTTTCTCCCAACAGAACACCACTGACATGAAATAAAACAGGGGGACAACTAAGTGCATTTTTTTCTCTGAACCTACTTTTGGCAGCAAGCTGTAGAAGTGCTTGATGCTTATCTGAGAGGACTTTCCATGCATTGCAAAATGTTTCAGGCTTTTTCTTCCAAGGTGATCTTTACCTCAGTATGAGCACACACCTACTGGAAATAAGACAACATTTAATTTCAGACTGAGGTCATAACATGCCATTTCACTTCCGCCTTGTCAGCCTCCCTCCAGGAAACCAGGGACACAGCCTTCTGCAACATCCCTTTGTAAAACTTTCACCTGGCAATACTTGATTCTTTACACATTTTCTCACATACCAGCCTGCTGTTAGCCACAGGCTGCTAGTTCAGACACTGAAATTTGGCCCATCAATTTGTCACACAGACAAGTATGTATAACTGCATTGGTTCTGCACACTTTAAGCATGACTGAGGTGGCCACTGCATCTGCAAAGCCTTGCCAGTTATTCATGAAGTAATGTCACAAGTCCTGAGGAAAGAACCACTCTATTAATGATTTCTCCCCAGTGGATGCATAGTCCTTACCACACTTGCATGTACCCTGGGGTAGATATGAGCTAGCCCCAAGGTTTCCTCTGTTCCTCAGAGCTACTTCTGTTTTTAATGCTGGTTACCCATTAAAACCATTGAATTCCTGCTGGCACTCAAAAGCAGTCATCCCTGCCTGTGCTTACAGAGGGAGCAGCTGTGTTTGCCTTGCATTTTTCTGCCAATGGCCAGGCAATGGAAGCTGGAAAGTAATTTCCAGTTTGTCTGCTTCAGCGAGCCTGACTTGGCTGCCTCTTAGCAGTAAATCACATGATTGCTTAAATGCTTATGTGTTGATGTAAGAATTCTTCTAAATACTTGTAGC
This sequence comes from Dicaeum eximium, assembly GCA_013396995.1. Classification (NCBI taxonomy): domain Eukaryota; kingdom Metazoa; phylum Chordata; class Aves; order Passeriformes; family Dicaeidae; genus Dicaeum; species Dicaeum eximium. Next base: position 4,868,312 of record VWZP01005658.1, on the reverse strand, counting down.
AGCCATAGAGGCTGTGAGCCCTCCGTGGAGGCTGTGAGGTTACCTTAAGATAAGAAAATGCCAGGTCATGAAGAGCAGACCTACCCTTTTCCTTTCTGTACCCCTGTTATCTCTCTGTAACACCACAGGTCACATTTGCCTCTGCCCTTGCCATTGGACAGTTTCCAAAACCCCTGTAGCCTGTATAACCCCACTCCTGCACAGTGAAAGCAGGAGAGATGTCACTGACCCCTTCTCAGAACCCCTTCACAATAAAGGCATCTGCAGAACTCACACAGGCTCTTCTCCTCTCTCCTCCCACGTCTGCTGCCAGCACCTGACCTCAGCAAGCTGAGCTGAAATCACCACAGCTGATAATCACTACAGAGCTGAAATCACTGCAGAGCTGAAGCTCTTGCTAAGGTGACCAGCGGTTTGGGGGACTGCCCGAGGAACCTGGAGAAGAAACTCATCTATCCGGGATATTACGGCGATCCTGGGTCAGACAGACCCTAAAACCCCAGCCGTAATAAATACTAAACTTTCAATTTTCTGATAATTCCTCTAACTCAAGAAGCAAAGAGCTCCTCTTAACTCTGCAGCATTTTTCTGCATATGCTTTCTACTACATGCTGCAATCACAGCTTTACAGTGCAGTAACTGATGGTTCATTAAGCTGCAATCAATAGATAAACAATCTAGGTAGGATAAGAGGAGCTATTGAGAAACCTAGGAAAGTAGAACATAATTTTGGATACATATTTCTTGCTGCTGTTGGCTTGTTTGGAGGCTTGTGTCATTAGATCTTATGTGGTTCTAAACTAAACCTTTCTACTGTCTGTTAAAACTGTGTTATGGGTGATTAAGAGCAAATTAATTTTTTGGTTGAAATAAAAATGTTAAGATACTGATATTAAAAATAACCACACAGAAACTGAAAAGAAAAGGAACAAAAAAACCCCTACCCCTCCCAGGAGAAGTTTTCCTGGGATCCTGGTAAGAAAAGTGAGGAGGAGAAGAAAATTAGCAAAAGAAAAAGCCTCTAGCTTCGACAACTTAACAATCTACTAAATATGGGACAGGTGATACCATCTCCTGATACTCAAGAGCTGGCTCCAGAGTAAAAACAAAGGAGCACAAAAGGAGTTGTATTGTGTATGTCTTTTCCTGTGAAATTTAATCTAAACTAATCAAGCAGGCTGTCGGTCCATCTCGCCCATTTCTCGACCATTATCGGATTCCGGGAAACCAGAGATGAATTTTCAACCAACTTCATCACCAGCTCCTAAAAGAAGAAACATGGCAGCCAGGAAACCCTTCCCATCTGGGCCTGCACCAAGAAAAGAAACAACTGAATATGAATAGAACCGAGGAATTTCTGCCCGGGGCTATAAAAACTGTATAAAAGAAGGGACATGGGGAGGGCAAGGTGTGACATTAGGGAGGAACCTGTCGCGGTAGAGGGCAGGTTTAGTGTCACCCAGAGCTGGCTCTGTATCACGGGGTTGTTTGCGGCTGTCACGCTGTCACGAAATAAATCCTATTATTTTTATTAATTATCAATTTGGTTATATTGGCCTATTCATTTATAACAACTGTTTTCACAGAATCACAGAATTGTTGTGGTTGGAAGGGACTCTAGAGATCATCCAGTCCAAACCCCCTGCCAGGTAGGGTTACCTGGAGCAGGGGACAGAGGAACATCCATGTGGGTTGGGAACATCTCCAGAGAGGGATAACTCTGTGGCCTCCCTGAGCAGCTCTTCCAGTGCTCCGTTGCCCTCCACAGAAGGAAGTTCTCTCCCATACTGAAGTGGAACTGTCTGTGTTTTAGTTTATGGCCACTGCTCCTCCTGTCACTGGGCACCACGGAAAAGAGTGTGGCACCTTCCTCTTGATACCCACCTTTGAGACATTTATATTAATTAATGAGATTTCCTCTCACTTTTCCCCAGACTAAACAGGCCCAACTCCCACAATTTTCCTCATAAGAGAGATGCTTCAGACCCCAAATCATCTTTGTGGCCCTTGCTGGACCCTCAGGTAGCTCCTTGTCTTTCGTGCACTGAGGAGCTCTTCACCTCTCTGCAGGTCAGTGACACCCTAAGTAACAAAGCACAGAGCCACAGATCCTGGTTCTGTGTTTGCTTGGGATTATTTTGAGGTATTCAGTGAATCATAGGAGTGACCTGAGTTTCAAATTTGCAGACAAATTTGAGTGCCAGCCTATAATATTCTTGATAGACAAAAAAGGAAAGTCTGTGCTTATTGCAGCAAGAGGACAGGAGCCTTGGCTCGAGTATTAATATCAATTATCCTTATTAACAGTAATTTGCATGTCCACAGTGAGCTTTGCACTGCTAAGATTTAAATCCTTTACAAGCTGAGTCAGTAACTCAATGCTGAATTTACATGGCAATAAGTTAGGAGGAAATTTAAGAACTTGTACAGCACAACACACTTGATGTGACACATGCAATTACCTGATCCTACATCTGCTCTGGATATTTTGCCATATCAATATTACTTATGCACTAAATCTTCAGCAGATGCAAGTCAGCTCAGGGATATATAGCAGCTAAACTTCAGGCTGTGCATCTCTCTAGTTGCTGGGCTCTGTGCATCTTTAACTTACACTCAATGTAAGTTTGTAACATTAACTTGTTTGTAGCATAAACTAATAACATTTGATGAGCCCAAGGCTTGTTTGCAGGAGTCACATACATGCAGTTGCAGTGGGGCCAGTGGAAATGCTTTTAGGATTTCAGCTCCAACATAAGCTCTGATTAAAGTTTTGGTTAAGGTCAAAATCTATAAAGTTGCTCCTTTTGTATGGCTGTAGAAACTCAACATGGGTGTCTTGTCTGCAAAAGCTGGACAATATTTCTGGTGGTACTTTCATGTACATGTTGTACTGTTCCTCCCCAATCTTCTGTGAAACAATGACTATTCTCCACAGCCCAGAAGAAAATGGGAATTGAGGTAGGATTGCTATTCCTTCAACAGGAGCCCAGAAGAGATCAGGAAAGTGAGATATTACCTGGGTCATTGATTAACCAAACCAATTCCATCCTGAACTTTCCATCTTTCTGGATAAAGTGAATTATTAATAACAGGTGACTGTTTTGGTTTTGACAATTTCACATTCTCTATCTTCTGGCTGTGTAATCAGACCACTGATTTCAAGTTTATGAACCATCGTCCCAACAACTGTCATCTCAGCATACTTTCCAGGAATCTTGGTGGTTTTCTTCATATTTCCCTTGTTTTCCAGTCTTTGTCCCAGCCTTTCTCTTAATAAATACATATTAATGCAATATTCCTGAATCTGCAGTCCTGGAAACTGAAATTTGAAGAGTTACAGTGACGTTGTCATGGGAACAGAGCAACCTTTGCAACAAGACCAATTTCCTTGTTGCCCCAGCACTGTCTTCCTGTTATTGTTACAAGAAATCCTGCTCCTTCTGCTTGGAAGAGGCTGGTTGGGTCTACATTTTCAGCTGTCAGAACACAGAGCTTCCCATGGGCCTTTGAAGATGAAGTCCACGGTGTGGCCTGATCATCCTTCAGCAAGCAGTGACCAGGCTCTCCCTGCCCTGCCTTACACTCCAGTGTTTCCAAGTCAAATTAAGACAGCAAATGCAGGCAGCCCTGAGTCACTCAAAACTTTTCCATATCCAGGGGATTTCCCTGAATCTCATCCAAAACAACCAGCGGATGACCGGTCTCCACACCTTCACATACACTTCCCCAGGCAGAGGATGGAAACCTAGGGATTTTCTGAAACTTGAATATTGAAAGCATATTGTTAGTGAGACTGCCTTTAAGAGGGCCAAAATGTACTCAAGGATTAATTCTCATGAGTTCAGCTTGATGTGAAGTAACTGAGATGGGAAAACTCTCTGATGGGCTGGGACAGGAGTCTTATTTAGCAATTGCTCTTTGAGCAGAAACAGCCCTATTGGAGAGGAAACAACTCACAGCAGGGATCTCAAAAACTCCTGGCAATGTGCCCTTGGAGAAGGGTTGTGAGGCTGCAGTGTGGGAGTGCATCTGCTTGGGCAGATAAGCATTGTTGGCCTGCTCCCAGCGACCCTGGGAGCAATTTGAAAGCCATAAGGAGCCCCAGCTTCCCTTCCAGATGTAGATTTTACATCTGCATAGCCACAGGCCCTTTCTCCCTCCCACCTTGGTGTTAAAAATGGGTAAGTTGGTTAGCCCCTGTTGACACCAGGGCCTCAACATAACTCAAAGATTCATGCCCCAGTTTCTTTCTATGAAAGAAATTTCTTTCTGTTTCTTTCTTTTCTCTTTCAGCCCAGCCTTGAGGTTTATTCCCTCCTGGGCATGCAGCTCAGACTGAAGACAGGCAAGGCTGGGCTGGGGGAAGATGCTGTAATTTCATCACGGAGGTCAATTCCCCCTGAGAAGCTGGTGGCTGACAAGGTGTGTCTGCCAGACCACAACATGGCCCATCCCCATTTAGTCTGGCCTGTTAAGGAGAACTCTAAATAGATATATTTCTCTTTGATCACCACTAGCATCCCCTGTTACTAGCACAGGCACAGTGAAATGAATCTGGATCCAGCAGCTCTATTAAAAAGCACAATGAATCCAGGACCTGTTGTGCCTCTGGGCCATCAAAGCCTCTTCTGTTTCCAGCACATTATACCTTGTTCTCAGCCTGATCATAATTGGCTTATTAATTAATTAATACTTCAGAGACACCGTAAAGCTGCTAAACATCACATGAAACCAACAAATACTTATATCTTATTAAACATAAAATAAGATATTTTGTAAGTAGAATTAAATTCCTTTACTGCCTCACAGTTTTGAGCTTAGCTGACAGCTAGTCTTACAATACATTTAAAAATGTGAACATTTAGGAAAGAGTAATTAGGAAAATAGACTAATGAGATCCATGCACACAGTAGTAGCTTCTCCTCGTGTTCTTGGCAAGAGGTCCCCAGCACATTCCAAGCTGGGTGCACACTGGACACTTCTGCAAAAAGAGCTTTACATTGTGATACCTTACAGATGGTGTTTTTAATTACGTGAATTTATTCTGACACATGTATCCGGTTTTGTTCTGCTGCTTATGTGAGATGCTGCCTGCCAGGGTACCTTGGTGAAAATCCCTCTGGCACTGCTTGAGCTGCCTGCCTTTTGGTGGCTGTGAGCCTGTTCAACATGCACCTCCTCAGTGGGGCCTCCCCAGAGCACTGCAGGAGGGCCAAGAAGAGATTGTACTACGTGCCTGCACTCTGGTCCCACTGGAGGAGTATTTTATTGGTTGACACTTATTAATTTCATCTCATTAATTTGCATCAGATAGTAATTTCCTCTCTGCTTTCTTAAGAAGTACTGGGAATGTGATTATTCTCCTCTTGCAATAAATTTCTTCTTTCATTCATTATGGCATAATAATCTCTGTGGTGTTGAAGTATCTGGTGTACTAATAACTACTAATGATCCTGGGAGTTGATATGGGGTGTATGATCTGTCCTGGCCACTGGAAAAGATTAAAATTTTGAGTTTGGCATCACATGCACTGAAGTGCTGAAGCCTGTTATTGAATTTTGCAATATGAATTAAGTAGTACAACTTTGAATATAATCAACTTTTATGCTTATATGGTTATTCCTTTAGGATTTCAATGGTCTTCAGGCTTGGAATTGAGATGTAGCCTGCCAGGGTTTAGGGAAGTCCCTAAAGACACTTTGCAGCTCTGATCTATGGTTTCATGGATTTTGCAGAAGGTAGGTGATATTTGACAAGCACCAAAATCAGCAAGACTTAATTTCAACAGAAGGAGCATTATCCTAACATTTACAAGATGAAAGGTTTATTGACTAGATTAAGTATATTTATTAACTCTGCTGAGAATGACATAATTGAACAGCCCTGTGCACATTCTCCTAATGCCCTCAGGGGAATTAAAAACACTCAGGCTGCTGCTGAGTTCTGTTTGGCTCAAATTAGCAGCCTCTTTTGTGGCTACACCTGCCACAGCAGTGCCCAGGTGTCTTCCTCAGAGGGAAGGAGCTGAGTAGGAAGCAGGAACACCCATTGCACTCAGCCTCCCCAAACACACCTGGGTACCTCTCTTGAGAAAAAGGTTGACAGGGAAGGAGAAAAACTGACAAGGTAGTTATCTGCAGAGATCAAGAACCACTCCAGGCCAGGACATGGCAGAGAGAAGAGCAGCTCCTTTCCTTCTCTTGCCTCCTCTCACCCATGGTATGACAGGTTCTGTACATTATGTATGGAGAGGTAGGGTCACATTTTGTCCCTGAACAACGTTTATGCCTTGCAGTGTCTTGATGTTTAGGGCTAACACTGGCCTCTCTGCTCTGTGTGCTCTAGCTGAACTGCTGCAACATCACGATCCAAAAACTAAAAAAAATACATATTCAGTGTACTTGAGTGTTTTCACTTCCTACTCCTAAGAGTACATTAATGCTACTTGTTTTGAATATGGATAAGAAAGTCATATTACACCATGGCAGTGTCCAAAGGCTTAAGACAACTGTGAATTATTCAAGCCACAGTTTTTCTCCTTCCTGCTGCAAACTACACTAATAAACAGTAAATAATTTGCTGTCAGGAGAGACACCTCCCTTTCAGAGAACCTTAGCATTTCTATCTCCAGTGCTGCACCTGAGAACATCTCTTCATTCACAATGCAGCTTCCATCAATCAGGACAGCATCACAGGGGAGACAGAACATTTTTCCACCTAAAAGAAATGTGTCTCCAGGGACTAAGTAACAAGATTCCTGTAGACCAATACAAAAATTAACTTTACTTGTGCACAAGTTTGGGGCAGTTAAATTAAGTCTCAAGACACACACAGTATCAGTAATCTTCTCCACTGCATTACTTTAAACCAGTGTTTCTTAGAAATAATACTGGCTGAAAAACAACAGCTCAAAGATCAGCCCTTTAAACCTCTCTCTCCAAATGAGCATCTTCAGCTTCAATTGCCTTGTGTGCATGAAACACCCTGACCAGGAAAACCTACCCAAGGCCTTTACATCTCCCAGCACCCTAACTGTTGTTCTTCTCAATGCCTTTGGGAAGCAAAAATAGCTGTAACTTCTATTTTATGGGCGAGGAACTGAGGCTGGGAAAGAAAGCACATACCTTGATGGGAGCCATGTGTCTAGACTCCTTAAAAACCACTCACAAACTGCTTGACAGGACTGTGTAATCAGCCTATAGCAGAGCCAGGAAGCAGGTCTTGGAAGGCCAGAATTGTTATCTAGTTGCTTGTTTGTGAAATTAAATTTTCAAGCTGTTCTTGACTCTTAACACACATTACTGGGTTCAACTGTGTAATGACAGATGCTGCAGATACAGATGCATCATTACTGCACCATACAGGCTGTGCCCACACTTCTTGCTGCCCTGCCCACCTCACCTTCCTCTGCCCCATTCCTCCTTTGCTCTGCAATTCCAGATACATTTCAACATGTTAGTTCATTATACAGGCTGGTGAGGAAAATAAGACCCAGGTGACTCACTCCTCTCTTAGTGCAGATGGTAACCTGAACTTTGTTATGCTTCTCAGCGAGGTGATGCAGCTTGGGAGTCTGCTGTGGATGGGAAAGTGACTGCAGAGAGACATCAGTAGTCAACATGAAACAGGAGGTTACAATTCAGTGGCCATGCTAACAGCACAGAAATGGAACTCAGAGTTATCCCAGGAGGTTTCACGTCACTCATTAAAAGTCAGGATGTGAGTTCATTGAGTTAACATAGAACAAGCTGCTTTGGGAACATGGATCCAATTTTCTGTTTGATTCCAATTCATGCCCCATTCTCCCTTGGTCTTCAAGGAGCAATTCCTGCTTCATGTCAGAGTCAGCCTTAACTGTAGCCGTGCTATCTGCAGTCCCTTAGTAGAAGGTTTATTTGTGCTCAACAGTTGCAGGATATCAACAGAACCACCAGGTTGTAGAGACTATAATTACAAAGCTGTCATTGCAATAAGAAATACAGAAATTCTAATTTAGTTGGGTGTCTGAGCTTTGCCAGTTATTGCAATCTAATTCATACAACTGGATCTCCTGAGATAATGATGAAGTTAGTTGTCATTGCAAGGCCATTAGTGACAATGCCTTATCTTGATTTAAAAGTTATAATTGCAAAATTATAGACACCAGTACTCTAAGTACAAAGGTACATTGGCATCTCTGAGCACTTGTTCAGCATGGGAGTGCTACTCATCCTACAGATATTGAAGATACAAAACCATGATGTGCAGCCAACACACCTGTGCTGGTAAAAGCCCCAGCTTTTCACATGGACTTTGCCAAGATCTGTGAGAGGCAGCAGTAAAAGTTCTCCTGGGCAGCACTCCACAGACAGCACTTCACCTTCTCAAGGAACCTCTCAAAAGGCTGCATCTTGCCCTTGCCCAGTAATGCAGCTCAGGAGCAATCATTTTAGCAGTGAATTTGGAGACTATGTAAGCTGTGCCTGGCTCTAAGCAGCATGTGATCGTGACAAACAGGTCAGTGCACCTCAGAGCTGCCATGCCTTCACCCCCTCCACCACCTCTAATCACACTGTCTTCAGGAACTGCAATGCTCAGTGCTGACCTCTAACCCTTATGTCTTCCTGAAGATTAATAAAACATTTATCAGGAGTCAAGGATCCCCTTGCTTGGCTGGTGTTGCTGTGCCTGAGGCACCCCAGGACGTGGTTGCTCTTCCTGGCTGCCTGGGAACAGCTTATCAGATTACACATGTCTGTAACTTGGCAGACAATTCCTCTTTGGCAGCAACTATGCTGGAAACCAAATGTCAAACTTTGTCATGACTGTAAGTCATGTGATTTCCCAGCACAGCCACCTAACAGAGGCAGCATTTCTGATGTTATGTAACTGCTGCTCAGGAGACAGTACCCAAATATGAGGGAGGGAGAAGACTGAGTTAGCATAAAAGTCTTTGATATTTTATAATTTAAGAAAGTCACTGTGAGTATGATATTTATTTGGAAAAAAGAAAACCTAATGGTCTGTGAGGTCAGTGAGGTCTGTGAGGTCAGAAGTAATTCGCCTTAGACTACTGCTAAAATGATAGTTTGATTTCCTTGTACTTCCATACTTTTAGCTACTTTACATTCTGTCAGCCTTACAACAACAGTCATCACTCACTTTTATGTTTTATGTTAAGACAGGCCACAAGCTCCACAGATATCTGAGAGCATAATTTTGGTTACTGTGGTACCTAACTAACAGCAAAAGGTTTAGAGTATGTTTTTCAGAGATTTACTCACCACTTGGATTCTCTGAAGGAGTGACAGACTGTTCTTTAAAGCTAGTGGAACTGAAATAGCCATTGAAGGTATTTTCTGCATGAAGACTGGAACTGAAATGAATTATTCATCTGACAAATTTGCTCCCTCATTGAAAATTTAATGCATTCTTCGACATTCACTAGAACAAAGAGATAGACACTAAATCAGGGTGCCAGCCCTTGGACACTGAAGCTGTATCTGGGCTGAACTACCACAAGCTTATGAGGACCAGTCTGCCTCCAGGCACTACCATGAGTATTTCAAACACAAAGTTTCAGCCTTGGATGGAAGTGCAAACTTCAAATTAAATAAACTTTTCAGAGTGCCATGCTGGAGTTCTCTTCAAAACCTCTCTCCAGAGGGCACAGAAAGGTTGGTAACATCAAATCTAACCAATTACAAGAGCCCTGGAACTTTTCATGAATTTTGTAGGGTTTCAAACATACTTCAGTAAAAATTCAGGCACACAGTAGTTTAAAGTCCCAGCATTCATAGTTGTCTCCCATTTTAAGGACATTCGTGTAGCATCCATAGCCCAGTGAAGTGAACATATATGGCACAACAATATCCTGTATGCAGAATCACACCCTAGCATTTCTATATGCAAACTCAGGAAGTAACTGTCCATAATTATTTCCCCTCTTATCCACAAGATGTGTTTGTTTTGTTTTCTGTAGAGGAAGATCAGTCCTGCAGTGTGTTCTTATTTACACAGGAAAAAACAGCAGCAGCATCTCTCTGATTTGCAGTCTCTGGATTACTAAACCAAGGCTATTAAAGAGGAATGAGTGTGTCTTAGCTGGACGAAAAAATTCCACTAAAGATCATTAGCAAGAGCCTCCATGAAGACCAAGCAGGTCTTCATCTCCTCAACCCAACAATTACCACAGGTTTACCAAGACTTGATACTTTTATGGTGTCAGTGGTATGTAGATATAAATCACATGCCCGGTCTGCAATGCCACTGCTGCTGTCACTGTATCACATGCAGCAACATATTGGTTTTGTGAGGGAGTTCATAATAGGACAGCGAATTTTGTCTTCAGAAAAATGTTACTGTATCTAAAAGACAGGATGTCAGGAGTAATTCCACTAACCTGCTCCTTGGTGCCTCAAGCTGTAAGAAATGCAGAGAGCATCCCCTTCCCCTTCTAGTGGATTTTGCTGTGAACTGGGAACCCATGAAAACTTTGGAGACACTTCTAGGAATTAATATGAAATATTTCTAGTTTGTGTCAAGTTGTGTGGCTTTGTGACAGGCATTTACCATTAGGTAAACTACTGTAGGTAGGAAGGTATTGACTCCATTTGCTTACGTCAAACTTGTCAAAAACAGATGACAAAATTGCTTTGAGTCAAATAAGTGCTTTTATTTCAAGTTGAAATATTGTTTGGTTAAGTGTCTGGGTTTTTTTTCTTTTTCTTTTTATTCTTAGCTATTATTTCTTTATTTTCTTAGTTATTTTTAGACTGAGGCTAGATTATTTTCAGACTCTACTCTGGTGCAGATATATTGACTCAAAACAATTAATAATTTCTTCTGATTTGCTCTCTGTTTCCCAAGCTGCTTTTTAAGTCTAAAAACCAGAGAAGTCTTTCCCATGATTCCCAACTTGCCTGATTCCTGGCTTTTTGTGGCAGCACAAGAATGCTTTAGCACACAATGGTGGGAAAATACAGTTTCCAGAAATAAAGTGCTTCTCAGCCCTACCCAGTAAAAACATGGGTTAGCTCCAACTGTGGAAAACAAACTGTGAAGTCAACTCAGAAGGCACAACTCCCCTGCACACCTCATCCAAAGAAGGAAATGTTCCTCTTGGTCCAAAGCCCTTCGGATTGACTGTCTTGTTGTTTTATCCAGCTGAGGACCAAGATTGCAAATGCAGTGAGGAGAAAGGCAGATTAACATCAGTGGGCTAAGAAAGTATGTGCAGGTAGGTAACACTTGCAGGAATGTGCAGTGTTGTTGCATTTATGTATGACAAACACAGCTAAGTGAGTAAAATTCTCCATCAAAGGTTAACAGATGAGGGATATGAGCTGATGAATGAATTGCATCTGCAATTATGGAGAAACCAGAGACCAAACCTCAGGTGGCTCAACTTAAGAACATGCCACAGAATTTTAAAAAATTCTTTTGTGACCTAGCTGGCTCCACATCCTTTATTTCAGGCCATAGGTCCTTGAGGTTAATAACCTCTTCAATGTTTGCTTGCTTTGGCACTGCTAAAGCTGATGCCAAGAGGCAGCCCAGCTCTGCAGCACCTGCCCTAGTAAAGCAAGCTCACACCACAAGGAACAGCATGTCCTTGAAGGATGAGATCATAATTTGTATTTAATACATTCCATTCTACATTTTTAATAGATATCCTGAACAAATATCTCCTGACCAAAAAAAAAAAAAAAGGTTAAATAATTAAATCATTCTGCTTTGCAGGTCAACAATTTTTTACCCATAAAATGCAAATATCACTTGCTAAAAACTAAGAGGGCAAACAGGCTTCTTGGCAGCATTGAGCTAGCAAGAGAGTGGTTCTTGTTCCCATCATGGGAAAAGCACAGTGGTGCTGAGAGTAGACATTTCCAGAAAGCTTTGGCTGTTTGCAGCTCCTTTCAGCTCTGGAAGCCAAGTATTTCCGGAAGGAAATACATTGTGTGCTAAAGCATTCTTGTGCTGCCACAAAACCAAGCAAGACACCAAGTAGCAGTATCTGAAACTCCATGAGGAATCCCAGGAATGCATATGCTCAGCAGCCTCTATCAGGAGTAAGTTGTACTTGTTTTCTCAAAGGGGAACTGCCCAGAGGAGAGCTGCTGTTGCAATTAGTCACTTTTCATCTGGAGCATCTCCCACCCTTAGGGACTGCATATTGCAGTTCAACAGAGGGAGGCAGCAATGGGGTGTTTCAACCACAAATACTTTACCAATATTCAGCAAGGTGTCTCATTTACAGCTGGCAGCCATTTGCGTATGGGCAAGGGGACAGAGGAAACATCGTTGTGGCTTTATGTTACTGCAGCAGATTTCGTGCTTCCAGTTAATTTAGATGTAAGCAAGACCTGGTTACTCCTAGAATGGGAGCAGTAATGAGTCAACCCTTCTCTTTTTAAGTCACTGAGTCCTTTTAAGGCCAAATGCAACTGTCCTGGACATGTGTCCACTGCAGTTTCCTTCAGAGCAAGTCCCCACTGCTGTCAAATGTTGGATTGCTATGGCCTCCCATATTTCCTTCTACTGTTACTGCCACAGAATCTGAGAAGAAGGTTTCATTTAGAGGTGGCCAGGCTGAGTCCCGCTCCAACATGTGCTGCAGCCTCTTGTAGTGGCTCTTTGAGTGGTACCGGAATGTCTTTTTCAGAAACAGCCACAGGGGTCTGTTCTCAATGACAGCTTCCTGTAAAGACAAAAGCAAAAAGGTTTAAGAGGACCTGGACACCAGTTTACTCTTCATCCAGAGTAAACACATGGGGCAAATGATGGAGACCCAGATCTCCCATCTGCCCTGCTCATCCACATCCCTTAAACAGCCTTTTATTAACCACGTTTCATACCAGCTCCACCTGAGCTCTCCACCAGAGAACTGTGACCAGTTCCTCCTGAGAGTCTTCAGGATCTGGGCAGAAAACACCAAAGACTGCCCATATTTTTCTAGCCTGGGGCAGGGCCTAATAGGTCCCACTCACCAGAGGAAAGAAAAGGTGGCCAGGCCTTGTATTCCCTTATTGTTCAGGTGGAGGGCTTTAAGAAAAGGGAGCAAGGGTGAGGTAGCAGCAATTCTCCTGTTTTACTAGATCTTCCCAAACTGGGCTGAGGAGGAGGGAGAAAGAGCAAGAGTTGACCACTTTGCCTCTCCAGTTAGTGCTGAGCAGCACACCAATGATGCACACTCACCTCGACAAGGAAGGACACAGCAAGTGTGACTGCAAGCATTACCAGCATGGAGATTCGCCACGTGGTAGGGGTGCAAACGAGCTGGGGAAAAAGCAGGAGAAGCATTGCAAAGCATTCCCAAGTCCCTCATGTCTGTAAGTGCCACAACTACTTTTAAATACTTCCAGGGATGATGGCTCAACCACTTCCCTGAGCAGTCTGTTCCAGTCTGTAACCCTTTCAGTTAAAATTTTTTCATAATCTCCAGTCTAAACTTTCCTTGGCACAACCTGAGGCTATTTCCCCTCTATCACTTACATGAGGAAAAAAAAGTGACACCCACCTTACTACAACCTCCTGTCAGGTAACTGTAGACACAATTAAGGTCTCCCCTGAGCCTTCTTTTCCCGAGACTAAACAAACACAGCTCCCTCAGCCACTCCTTATGTGACTTGTGCTCCAGATCTTCAGCAGCTTCGTGTCATAAAAAGCCAGACTCCCAAACTGGCTTACCCTGCTGATGAGCTAATACTGCTACTTGTCTTGAGGAATTACTGATAAAGATGCTTTTAAATCTATGATGCTGTAGATAAAACAGAGAAAACCATTCTTTAGATCTGCAAGATGAAATCTAACTGCCTTTTTACTTTCTAATATTAAGAAATAATCCAAACTGAGTATTTCAGCCCCAAGCCCAGTTCCAGCTTCCCAGGGATGGGACTGGCACTCTGGATGTAGCTCAACTGCTTTTGGAGATGCAGCTCAGATCCACAATTTGGATCAGCAGTTTCTCCAGGACTAGGCTATTGCAGAGGTTTTTATTGCTACTCCCTCCTTTTCTCTTCTCAGCAATTCCAGTGAATTCCCTCCAGACTGCTTGGGCTGGGAGTTTTGCAGTTCTCCCCAAAAGCATTTTATCCCCTTGCAGCTGCAGTGCTGAAGAATGTCCTGTGCCACCACAGCCCACAGCAGGACGATGACTTGCTTTAAAGTGCCACCTCGTGGCACATTCTCTAACTGGGTCTGCCTGCTGAGCCGGGCTCTGCAAATAGTTACAGGCAACAAGTAAGTGGGGCTGTTTGACATCTAAAATCGAGACTCGGACCCTTTGACTACCTTTCTTTTTGCAAATTCCATTAATTCCATTTCTAAATCGACTTGCTAACTGACATGCAAACATACAGGACTGCAAGCTGCATTGTGTTCAGCACTTGTGACTCAAAGTCACTGCTCTGATTGCAAATATACAGGAAAAAATAGCTGTGTGGTGCTTTTCTTGTTTTGTTCCTGTGACTCCTACAGCAAGACTGTGAGACTGCCACAGTAGAGGAGGTTAACATCTCCCAGCCTAAACATATTAATTGTCAGGTCCACTGACAACCCCATCCTTCAGCTGATGTAGATCTTATCCTTCCCTCATATTTCCCTTGGGATGGATTTGCACAAGACAACTCCCAGCTTGCATTCTGCCAGACTACTTAAGTCAAGCCTTATAGGTATTTATTAATCAAAGATCAAGATAGATCCTTTCCTTCCATGTGGCAGCCCCACTAGTCTTTCTCTACAATTGTTCTAAACCCAAATCCTACTTTGGGAAACTGCAGACCCTCTAAAATTTAAACAGGGAGCCTGAAAAGTTTAGGGACTGGAACTGAGAGCTGCCCTGAGTGTTAACTGGCAGATTTTGGCAAGAGGACCTTTGTTCAGAGTAGCACAGCTCGAGAAACACAAGAACATGGTGCTTCATTTTGAACTCACAGAGCCCAGCCCTGTTCTGCTCCTGGCTTCACAAGCCACCAACATACCACACATGAGCTTAGTGGTGTTAGCTTCTGTTGCTTAGACAATGTGCTGAAACAATCAAAATTACATGTGTAGCTGTCCCGCTGAATGCAGATACTGGTTTGGAGTCACCATTTTTCCAGAAGTTTCTACAATCCCATCACCTAAAATCCACCTCTTTAAATATGATCTGTCTTTAGAGGTGCCATGTCTCCCTGCAAAAGTCTGTGGCTTTTGTTTAAACAATCCCAGTGTGCTTATAATGGGCTGGCAGTAGGAAGAAAATCCCCTTTGGAACGATACTCACATCCATCTTGGAGTAGAGACCATCAATGTCAGCAAACATCAAGAAGAGGCAAATGCCCAGCTGCCCTATGAGCACCAGTATGAACACATCTGAAGGGATAAAAGCAAAGAAAGAAACCCACAGGTTTATGAGCAATGTCAGCTGTTTGCCTTTACTGTAGAAGATTGTAATAATTTTCTGTGTCACACAGTCATCAAAAGAATCCATGAGATAGAAAGGAATTTTCAGCAAAAGAAAAATGAACAGAGTAAAATCCCAGTTTTACTCAATCAAGTGGCTATACAAGAGTGTGGGACAGGAATTGTAGCCACAGATTTAAAACACCAAATGGGTATTTTGAACATTTGATTTGACCTTTTACATCTGAGCAGCTTTATAGCGTTCCAGTGAGTCTCTCTCTGATCACAGTATATCTTGTGATTCAGAAAAATGGCCAGGATGTAGTCTTGGTCCTGTTAATATGGTTAGGAGTGCTGCCTTCAACTTCAGTGATGTCAAGACTTTGCTCTTGACCAGGATCTAAAGAGTCTAAGTAATGGAGAACCTATTACCTTCTCCATCTGTAGGCAAATGTTCCAATGATGAGTAAATTCATTTTCTCTTCAGCTGGCATGCACCAAACTTGATCCTCCACCCACTCATTTGTGTTTTGCCTTGTTCTGGGAGACTGATGACCCACTTTTCTGCTCTCTACAAGGAACGTCCCCTCCTCACTATTACTGTGCCAAAACATCAAAGCCATGAAACTTGCAGCATTANAAAAAAAAAAAAAAAAAAAAAAACACCTGAAGAGAGTTTTGTCTGAGAGCATGCTGCAGGATTTGTCCCAAAGAGAAAAAGAACAGCTCTTCCATGACTCACTGCATCTTCTGGAACTGTCACAAACATAGGTGCTCATCTTTCCTTCACATGACAGTCTTTCTCCTGATTTTTTTTGGCTGACATAATTTTAGTCAAGTTTAATTTTTCCTTATTAAACTGACCTGCTGAGCTGACTAACATATATAATTTCTTCTCTCCCCATACTTACAGTTGGTGTACATGGGTTGCCTGAAAGGCTTTCCCTTGGAAAACACTAGTGCTACAATGAGGCAATTGATGGTACTTAGCAGCCACACTGTGGTGTTTTCATAGCTCTTGAAGCCATTGTCTGTTTGCTCATGGGCTCCATCTGTCACCCCGTGGAGCCCCAGGCTGGAGGATGTGTTCCTCTCATGGCTGCTCACTGACAGGCAGGCACTGAAAAAGAGTGTCACACTGCTCAGAGAATGATCATTGTCCTGGCTATTTCCTCCAGTTTCCACTATTAACTACCAGGAATCCTCCCTCACAGCCATGATTTATGTTATTGGCAATGCTCTCAATCCCACCACTGGTTGAGCTTGCTGAACTTGTTAGAGCTTGAGCTCAAAGCTGGTCTCTCCTGCAATCAAATCCTCCTCTCTGTGCTCAGCAGAAGCATTCTCAGCACATGAACTGTGTGTGGCAGGTTGCTGGAGAGCTTAGGGACCTCAGACAACACTGGTTAAAGTGTTTGCACCCTGAGGGCAGCACAGGGTCTGCTGCAGCTGCTCATCAGTCCTGCAGTTCAGCTGATCAATCGTTTCACACAGACCTGCCCCACTAGCTCAACCCTGCTGTATCCAGAGTCCCAGAAAGGGGTCCTACCTGTGTATGTCACTCTTGGAATACCAAGGCTGCTCCTGGACCACCAGAAACCCGAAGATCTGCATGCTGAGGCTGAAGAGGATGTTAAGCACAACAGAGAGCAGCAATGGGGGTGAGATGAGCTGGCTTGGAGGCCTGTAAGGGACCAGCTTTGGATAGGCACCTGTGAAACTCACTGAAAAATGCACAGATGTGTTTACTAGTGTGTCCAAAATACAAGCAGTGATGCTGTGTAATACTGACTGTATCAATGACACTTTTGCAGTCTGTAATATTCTTAATAAAACATACAAAGATTGTATCAAGTACAAAATACAGAGTTGTTTTCTTACAAAATTGTATTGACACAGAAGAGGTTAACTAACTACTAACTTAACTATCTGACTATCATGAGGCATTTTTGAAAAATAAAATGTTGGCTTTTTTTTTTTTTTTAATTTGACTACTGTCAGGCCCAAGAATATCAACATATACCTATGTTCTTCTGTTCTCTTTCTGTCACTTGTCAGCTGTGTCTTGGGATTTTTTGCTGATGTTCTTGGGATGTTCTGTTCATCCTCCTGCACTAAACACCTAACCAGGTTATTTGAGCTGGAGAAGGACAGCATTACTTGACACAACAGGTTTTTCTCTGTTCTTAGGTTTAACAAAATTATCCAGACTTTGAGTAAAAGAGCTATGCACAAAGTTTTGATGCAATTTCAGATAAACTACTTACAGCAATGTAGCTTTTGGCACCCAGGGTTGTTGTGGCTTGATTTCATCAGTCTTTTCCTGTTGTCTATGTTCCAGCAAGGATGGAACATACCAGGATGTGGTTTTGCTATGTGCTTTTCATGGCCCTGTCCTTGCCATTCCTGCTTCTAAAACTCTCCCTGCACTTCTTCTGTCTCAATAATAAATCTTGTGTTTCTCTTTCTGCCTCAGCCCTGGTTTCACCTCTTATTCTTGGCTTACAACTCCCTGCTCTGTAGCATCTGATATCTGTCATTTCTTCTCTATTTTCACCTCTCTTTTCTTTCAGGGCTCTGGCCCACACAGCTTCAAATGTGAGCTGAACTCATAAAAGCTAATCCCTACTTTTTCATTTGGGCATGGAGTCAGGTATCTTCTTCATCTGCCTTCCTAAATCAACAGGAAAATGCCTGAATAGACTTTCCACTGCACTAGGTGTGGGTTTACTCCTTGGTCCTAAAGATAGCACCCCAGTTAGCAACAACCTACATGCTCAGCAAATGCATCACCAAATACTTATCTTCAGGGCTTTTCTCAAACAAGACCCCACTTCTACTAATCTAAATATCCTGTATTCTACATGGAGCTTGGCCTCCATTTCTGTATGTACAATTATGTATTTCAAAGGAGGAGAAAAATATTAGAGCTCATTCTTTCATTAATACATAGGATGACTAAGGGGCTTACTTGTCACACCAATTACGGTGGTAATAGCCAGATCTTGGAACAAAAATTGGTAATTCCCGAAGGAGTTTAGTTGCTGAAAAGAGGAAAACAAAGAAAAAAAATCACAAATCAGACATTTGCCATGGGCATGTTTATATTGTCTCCAGAAAGCCGTATTTTATCCATGGAGTTACTGCTCTGCTGTTTGTTCTGAAATGCTGCTCTGCAGATAAGGAGACCACAATCTCACCACCCTGCCAACAGGTTCCTCACCATTGGGCCTGCGGTGAAGATTCTCATTTTGCACATTGTTCAGACTAACTACACTTTCAGTTCACTCCAGGCAATAAAAGAGAAGACTATTTGAAGAGACTGCTTTCTCACTGCTGGGTTACTTCTGAACACAAAGCCCTCCTCTTCATCTGGGAAAAAGCCATGCAAAAGTGGTTTAAGGCACTCCAGGGGATTTGCTTACTGTCAAGTTAATTCATGCTTTAAATGCTGAATAAATTGTAACAGCATATGCTTACACCAGATTCTTCTTTTTCACAGACATATGCCCTCATCCAAAACACCATTCAGTATCTCAGCTTTCTTTCTGCCCAGCTTGGATCTTGAGCCCTCTGGCTGAAGTTAATGGGAAGAATCTTGCCAGTTTTCTGCTGAGGGTACAGGAGGACCATATGATCACACCAAAGAAGTTTGCAGCTCAAGTAAACGTAAAGCTCCATCTCCCAGTTTTATATGGCTTTTATGCCTTATTTCTCCTACAAGGAAACAGTAGCTTATCCAGTTCCAGCCAATGTGTTCCCAATACATACCCAGTAAAGCAGGAGAACACCAAGGTACTGAATTGTGCTGTACAGTGCCATGTACTTGAACATGCAAAAGGAAGTGACAAGTGCAGCACGGCCTTCCCTGTGTGAAGGCATAAATAAAGTACAGGAATTAGGTGATGGGTCTGCTCCTGGTGCCAGTTCCCTCAAAAGGCTGTTGAAAAGCAAGGCATGCATCACAAGCAAAGAGGCTTTTATCAGTATCTTGCTGGGATGTGAAATAAATAAAATCCAACCTAAATGAAAGTAAAATCTTCACTTGCAGATATCTTGTTCAATGAAATGGGCTTGATTCCAGTCACCTGTGCTCTGTAGACTACAATTTACCCCATCAACTTTTTCTGCTGACATTAAGAGTGTAGGTAACAACTCCATATGAAGAAAAACTTACAAAGCCAAGCAGCTGTTCAGTGAGTTCAGAACAAGTCCTCTCCTTCTACAGTGAACATACAATATCCAGCCAGGATAATGCTCTCTCCCTGGCTACTCAAATGATCCAGTAAGCAAAATCAGGATCCTGGTGTAATAGATGCCATATTTTACTAGCAGAGGTAGGACCTAAAATTTGTGTACAGGTTGGCTGGTGGATATTTGATTCAGCTTTGTGGAGCTGAACAACACAACAAATTGTGAATTTTGTTATTTCTTTTGCATTTAAAATACTTTTGAGGACATAAAGCTCAACTTTAAATGCCCTCCTCTCGTGATAATTAATGCATCTTAAAGGAATTTCAGATAGGCACTAGGGAAATGGCAATTTCAAGGTCAGATACATTTATTTTTCTCTAGATATACATATTGTGACTCCATGGGAACACCCAAGCCTAACGTTTGAGAGGAGTAGGACCTTTCTTCTTTATGAAATAAGAAACAAAATGCCATGCTTACCTGATTAGCTCTGGAACACAGGCGATGCTGGGCGTGCGGGATGTGAAAGGGGAAGCCACAGACGCCTCCTGCTCTGACAGTGATATCCCTGCATGTGCCACTTTCAAAGCCTGCAAGTCACATTCCTCCTCAGTGCTCACCAGGAAGACACAGCAACTTAAATGTCAGCCAAGCAGTGACCCCTTTTTACAGGGTGTGCTCTGTGACAGCAGTCCCTCTTCACTCCCTGGGTGTGCTCCACCCTGAGGGCTCCTTCAGTGAGGTGCCAAGTCCAGGGAAAGAATGGGAATGAGAGCATGGGAAAGTTCATTTTCCACAGACCCCACAGCCATCCACTACCAGCTGCAGGAGACAGGTTTGGCTTTGCCTCCTTTTTTAGCACTTGTTTATTGCCACACTTTATGCAGCTAGTCTCGGTTCTCTGCTTGCTTCACCCAAGAGAATCTTCTGGTGGTTTTTGCAAGGAAAATGAACCAGTTTTGAGATCACAAAATGCAAAAATCTCTGCCTAGGACAGCTCTTGCATGGTAAGGACCACACAGAGGCTTCAGGTCTAAATCAACACAGGTGATAGTACAGCTGCTCTGTGAATAAGTGATACACTCCCGTCTCCAGCATGTACTCAGTTTGGAATATTCTACCGGCATTGCATTAATTTCTCATTTTTAAAATATACTGTAAATTATTAAAATATACTGTAAAAAATTTCACTTACTCCACAGTCATTGGCTCCATCTCCACACATGCCCACAAAGTAGCTAAAAAATAAAGTGATAAGGCAAGTGAGAAATCAGAGCCTGCTCCATGCAAGTCATTTATGCAAGTCATGCAAGATTTCTGTGAAAAACCTTTCTGGAAAGTTAAAGCCTGTCTGGCCAGACAGCAGTTGCGGTGCTTACAACTGCACACACCAGGCTGATCATCTGATATGGCCTAAAGCTCACCTTGCTCTAGGACAAGGCCTGGGCCTAGCTAGGTGAAATAAGGGTGAGGGTCTTCAAAAGACTTGGGAAACAGCTGAACAACAGACAACAAGATACCTGTGACTCAGGATATATATATATATATATATATATACATATATATCTGTGACTGTGAGCAATCCAGACTGCCCTGCCACATTTTCCAACCCATCACACTGAGCCAGCAGCAGGACAGTAAAAAGACAGCATGCTCAGAGAAGCTGCAGTGGTGGGAGAGATTCTTAATCTTGGGGAAACAAGTGTCAATCCTTCAGGCCCATAGAGAAGTAAAGATGAAGGATGATATGAACAAAGAAAATCCAGGACCATGGAAATATTTGATCTTGACAGGTTGCAAAACCAGAATTGAATTCAGTGTCTCTTTTTTAACAGACTTTGGGAATTTAATTGCCAACTTGCAGATGTGTGGAGGTTTCAGTTTTGTGTGGTTCCATGAAACTCTATGCTATTCAAAAGCTAGCTCTTACTAGACTCTTTTTAAGCCTGGAAATTCAACACTTACAAATTCATTAGGAACTTACTCCAGCTTTTGAAACTCTTCTACAAGGCTGGACTTCTGACTAGGAGACATTCTAGCAAAAACTGTTCCATTCAGCAAGAGCTATAAGGAGAAAAATAGGAAATTATTTTTAAAACACTTGAAGTAAGTGATTTCAGTAATAATCTGAATCAAAATTGCCAAATATCACATTTACAAACAAATAATTCTAGACTCTGAAGCAGGAAAGGCTGATGATCAAAGATAAAGGGGACCTTAATCAATATTTTGAAAAAGTAACAATGACAGTAAGGACAAGAGGCCTGGTATGCCATTTGAGTTACCTGATGAACACAGATTGCCAGGCAGGGAGTTAGAAGAAGAGAATTCATGAGATTATCCTGTCCATGGAGCAGACAAGCTATGCTGAATTGCACCATGTGTAATATCACATTTTCTCCTGTTCTCCAAAACAGGTCAGACTCAGTGCTATGCAAGGAGTAGGAATATGGGCACAAATGTTTTAAACCATGTCCTCACACCTTAAGGCATGCCTGCTCCTCTCATGGGCCGAGAAAAATACAGGAATTTTCAGATCCTTCCCCATATAATAATATCAGAGATTCATCCAGCCTGTAAGTATTTCAGGGTTATAATTGCTCCCAGAAGATGTCCTGATACAGGTCTCTTTAGCTAATTGTACCAGGACAATTCATATCTCCTGAATGGCAAGGCTACTCCAGTTAAATAATCCAGATCTTACCTTTGGAAGTAAGTGCTTGAAATGCTCTGCTACAATTTGGTAAGATTTTCCACTCATGGCAAAATGATACTGGCCTGATCCCAATGCCAGCCTGATTCCTGGCTCAGTCTGACTGCCATCCTCCTACAAAATGAGACAGAATGAGTGCTGTGCCCAGGCCCTCAAAAGCACTGAGTATGCTCAAAAGCATACTCTGCATTTACACAGACACTACTACAGACAAAGTAAAGGGCATACTGTGAGGAGGGTGCTTTGGAAGGCTTTGGGAGACTTGGATTCAAGGCCCATGGCCTTTGCTTGGATTTGTAAGGGGATTGAGGCACACAATGCCAATAATTTCAGTGTTAAGTGGGTGTTCGCTGCCCAACAAAGTTCTATCAAATGGATTGTCACATTTGGTGGAATTCATGCAACAGTGCCAACCTGGTGGGCTCCACTGGAAATGAGAGGGACTAGAGACAGCACCACATCTGAGCAAGTCTTTGTGCAGTGAAACACAGGGCAGAGGTGGCTCAGGCTGAGGAACCACTCAACAGCCCCTGCAGATATTCCCCACCATCTGCCTGACTGTACTTCCCAGGTAAGGGTCAGCACCTTCAGACTAACCCTTCAGGGAGAAAGTAACTTCATCCCAGCTCCCCTCTGGAGATTCTTGATGAAATAAATTTCTTAGCCTGGCTTGCCTATGATTCACTGTGTATATGCAATTTCTCAACAGTGGATCTGTGTTTTAATTCTGCAGGTATGGTAAAGTGCTAACACTCTACCTGCTTGAACAGGGCTGGTTCATTCAGTGCAGCTCCACAGACTTTAAGTCCACATCTATACCATCAAATTTATCTTGCAGGAAAAGGAAGCATTTCAACTGTCATCAGCTAAGCATGAGGGCTAGAGACAAATCTTTCTGGGACTTCTGCAAAGCTGGTCTCAAACCCAGCTAGGCAGTTAGCAAAAATGTGTTCACAGGATAATATGCTAGGAATTAAACTATAGGAGAGCACATTTTTATAAAGATCCCCTCTTCATAAACACTCTTCTAGCACATATTTTGATGGTGAATGGCAGTTCTCTGTTACACTAGCATAATCCCACTCCTTTTTTAAAGCATTCCTTCTTAGTTTGTTTTCCTGCTGCACAAAACCTGTTTTTGATATGCTCACCGGGCTTCTGTAATCTTCAAATTTGTTTTCTTCTAGGGATTTCCAGGTTATAGATGCTGAAAAAGGTCCAGGCACTTTGTTTGCTTCCACAAGAATCACTCTGTGTGTTGGAGCTATCATGCCAGCATTTTTGGCAACTGTTACAGCTGTCTGAATGTTGTCCCCTACAAAAATCAAAGGAAATGTTATCTAAAAATTTCTGCATTGAGGAATTGTTTATTCATTAGCCTGAATTCTGAGTTTTCAAATATATCCAGAAGAATATTTCAGATTTCAGTGTCTATGCATAAGAAAGTTTTTGATAAAGATTAAATCTTTGCAGATAAGGTTTGACTCAAACAATAAACATATTTTCATTTGGAAAAGAAACATTTTGATCTGTACCTGAAGTATTTTCATTTTCAGCTTTAAGAAATCCATATGGTTAATGTGCTCCTAGATTATTTGTTTTAAACAAAAAACAATAAGGGGTTCAGTGCTAAGCTGCTGCTGGTATCCCTGATTCTCATTGATTGGCTTTGGTGTATGTGGGCTGAAAGGGGCGAGGCCCAAGTCTTTGGACAATGGGAAATAAAAAAAAAAAGGGATAGACAGGCACTGGTAGGCATGAGTTACAGATGTCAAAATGTTTGGAAATTTGTCCTGAGCATGCTGCATTTCTGTTCATTTCAGAAGGCCCTAAAAAAAATGGATCTTGCATGACAAGCCTTTATTAGAATCAGACACAGCCTGGTGAAGTTGCCAATCCACCTTATCTCATTATTAAAACACAGATGCCTCTTGGATTAAGCATCTGTGCCTTCCTACCAGTGGTGTTGACAACAGCAGACTTTTCACTTAAACATTGGTGGACTCCCTGTCTGGGCCAGTGACCACAAAAATAATCCACCTTTTTTAGATACCTGTGACCATAACACTCCTGATGCGAGCAGCACTGAGCTCTTCCAGAACAGGCTTTGTCTCCTTCTTTAATCGATTCTCCATTATCAGCAGACCCAGGAATGTCAGATCAGATTCTACCTCCTCCCTAACAGTCAAAAAGAGACAAACAGATTTAATTATTTATTTTACCTTTATCACCAGTGGATTTGCTGATAGCCAGTTATAACTATCAACCATCCCACCTAACTCAAAAGAAGTCTATTTTCTGCAGTCCCAGGATGTCTGTCTTTTATAGTGCTATTTCAATACCAGCAGTGCTAATTCAGTACCAGAACCCTGAAATTCCTGCAGGACTCCAAAACTGTGGTGGCCTAATTTGGAAAGTTCCTGCACACTACACCTTCTCATTTGAGGACTGTACAACAAAGAAACACACCTCAGTTAATGTGTCTGCTCCTCTTGACAGCTGGACCTAAGCAAACAGCCTGTGGCAACACCAGTTCTGTTTTCCCCCACATTTTTCTTTTCACCTGTGCTATTGCTTTTTTACAGTTGAACGCATTCAGTTGAGGACAGAATTTAGTAGACACCCCACCCCTGAGTCATGAGCTAGAGGTCTCTCAGGGACACAGGTCGACTCTGAAGAATCTGAAAAGGAGAAAAGCTTTCAAGCACTCATTTTAGACACCAAGGAGATGCTAGTTGGCTGCATGGCAGTCAGAGTAGCCGAGTCAGGTGGTGCCTGAATGGTCACTGCTTTCCCAGCAGATCTTGTGTTTGACCAGCAGCTTTCTCCTTTTCCCTGGCAGCATAAACATCTCACATGCTGTAACTGAATACACAACTGCAAAATCTGGGCCATTTCACACACATTTGCTCGTTGGGTTGGATAGGTCTGCCAGGACACCTGTCACAAGAGTTACACAACCACTTGCACTCTGCCTCAGTGTCACTGGCCCTTTCAGCAAAGCAAAAAACCCTGTGCAAAAGCAAGTGAGCCTCAACTGGATTAGGACATGCGGCTAGTAAAGAGAGAGGACAGCAGATGTTCAGTAACTGCAGACATTTCAGAAGTGGTGTTTCTGGAGTATCACAGGCAAAAGCAAAAGGGATTTAGGAAAAACTATATGGATTTGTGTGTAAGTGTTCTTCTGTGAGGCCTGTAAAAAACTAATACCATGAGCATAATAGAACAGTTTGCTGACTTCTTTAGAAACTAAACAGGGCTAAAGCTAGAAAGCTAAATGAATGGACCAACACATCAGCAGAAGATTGTTTGCTGACTTTGACTGGGCTGAAGAACAATAATGGGGGTCATCTGCTGCCTTTGCCTAATCAAAGAGTGCAGATAATAAAAAATTTTGAAAAGACTTCTCTTCAACTGAAAGCATGAGGAAATCTGCAAGGAGACTAGTGTAAATGATGGAATGAACAGGGTACACGTGCTAGGCTTCAGAGTGTAACAGGATTACGCTTCCTATGTTAATCCAGAGTTCAGAAAGTTACGAAATGTGCAAGGATTCTGTGCATGTGCTATAGGAGGGCCCTCTCTATTCCCAGACCTATAGCCAGATTTAAGTCAGATTCCCTCTGGCCTGAATCTAACAAAACTCTGTAGTATGACCCTGCTCTTGGCAGGGGTGGTGTGGTGATGGTGCTTTGTGAGGCAGCCCTGGCCCATGGCTGAATGTGGCCAGGAGCAGTGCTTTTTATGGCTTACCTCGTTAGAGCAGCAGGTGGCTTCCCTGCCTGCAGAGATTTACAGGCCAGTCCAATGACCCGAAAGCCCTGTGCTGTGTAGAACAGGAGCTTGCTTTCAAAGTTTGATGGGACTGTGCAAAAGAGGAAAACACAGTTTATCACAGCATTTAACTGCTTTCTAATTAAAAGAAGCCTTGGAGCAGGGAAGGCTAATGTCCCAGAGGACCTGTACACCTAGAGTCTACTGATAGGCCAAGCACATCAAAGAAGGGAGCTGAACTTAATTTTGCTCAATAAGAAAATCTTTGCCTCTCCTTTATCATTTTGATCTTCGGTCCTGAACTGCAAAGACTTACCTTCTTCCAGGGTGTCACAGAAGAATCTGTGCTTCTCTAGATGCCCTCACAAGGTTTGGAGAATAAAAAACAATTTTTTTGAGGGGAGCAGATCTGTAGACAACTTTTCCAAATATCTATTCTGCCAGAGACTGTACATCTTGTATAGGATTTGGTAGTTACTTTTATCTCTTATCTCTCTCAAAATCCTTCTTTGTTGAGAAGGGCTGTGTGAGAGCTTAGCCTTAGACTTGGAATACAACAGAGACACTTTTCAGGCTTTAGTATAGGTCCTAGACAAAAATCTCATTTGGGCCTTCCACTTCATTGCACCATCCAAAGTTAGTTATACATATCTGTTTCTAGGATGCATTTATAAATGTTTGTTACCTGTTTCTGCTCTACACAGCATGGCTACTGTTTCAGGAGCCCCTTTTATGAAGGCCTGTGGGTCCCCACCAATTTCCTGGGCAATGACAGACATTCTTTGCAAGGCTGAGGAAAATGGGAACTGATGTAAAATGGTAATTCCTTCCACTGGGGCCTAGGAGAAAAGCAAGTGGATTACACACTCTAGCAAGGATTTTAAACTCAGACTGAAGGATTTTAGGTCTGTCCTTTGGGCCATAGTAAGAAGCTAACCCTGTATAATGCACTAATTCGTCACACTTAGACAGAAATGACTGGTACATAAAGATGAGATTAAATTTGTGCAGAAATATTTAGCTTAAGCAGTAGGAAAAGTTCATTGACAATTTTAGCAGACTACTAAATGTAATTTACTGAAAGGAATTTACTGGTCTTGTTTCTTTAGTAAGACTCTGTTAGGTCTTACACGTGTCTTGTCAGAAAGTGTCCCACCAGTGTGTGTCACCGCTAAGGGTTTGACATCAGCCACCAGACCACTGCGTTCTCCACTCAGCTGAGTTTGGACTGAGTCTCAAGCCATGAGGACAGGCAAATCCCTGAGCTAGACAGTCTCTGATCCAGCCTGCCCCTGTTTCTGGTGTGAGCAGCAAGCTCCCCCAGGCATCTGTAATGAGAGAAAGCAAGGCAATCTCTCTGCAGGCAGTACGAAGGACAAAGTGGGGAAGAGCTCTCTTGGACAGGGACACCCAAGCTTTCCTATACTGAAAGGTAAGCCTTACACTGACAGTCTAACTTGACCACAGATGTGAATCTTGCAAGTAACTTACAGAGGTGGCTTTAAGTCCAGGTCTAACAACTGTGGCATGTGTGGATCCTTGACCTTCAATCCGGTGTCCGCTGGAATCATCCATCACCTGTGTATTGAAAGACAAAAATATTTCAGACTGGAAGATCAGCATAGCTGAAAGGAACCTCAAGGATCCATTTAGAGCTTTTCCTTGCCTCTAAACAAGCTCTCTTATTCATTCCTGTGAGGGGTCTGTCTGAAGTCAAACTAAACACTTCCAATAATAGAAAATCCACTGCCTCTCTTAGCAATCAAGTAGAAAGCCTCACCAGGTTCACTAAGACACTGCTGTACCTTTGCACAGCAAATAGGCTATGTCTTCTCACTGACAATAAATCCTTTATTCATTACAACACAAAGAAAAAAAAATCTTTAGATATAACATAGACTCCATGAGAAAACAATACACAACAATTTCTATTAATGTAGAAAGCTCTGCTCTTGAAGTATTCCACAAACCATCTGGATTTTTTTATCATCACAACATGATTGTGAGGAACAAAAATATTTTTTGATGTCAAAAGAAACACAATTATTCCTGTTTCACAGGAGTTACTTAACAGAATTCCAGAGTTTTTCATAACTTTGACAGGTGTCTGGCTAAACCTGAGATGGCAAGGTGATCTCCCCACTGTTTGCATAACAACAAATGATAGCTTTACCCAGTTAGTGGCCTCGAACATTTTCACATCCAGTGGGTCTCCTTGGATCTTGCCCTCCCAAACAATTAAGGAATGACAAACTGCCAGTGCTTTGAACACTGGGCCCCAAGGCAGGCTGTGGTTTGCAGGGAAACTGTGAATATCCTGAAAGCTAAAGCAAAAGAGAACATAAAAGTTATTCTCAGAGAACACCAAACAACATAAGACTAACAGAAAAAAAATCCTAAATTGGGGGCAGTTAAAGTCCCATCCTGAGCCCAGACCCCACGCATGTTCTGGGGACTTGTCCTTCCCCATGAACTGCTTTTCATGCACCCATAAAGGCTGGGATACACATGGAGAGAGGAACACATTATCATAAAATATGTTCCTCGAGGCTTGTGCAAAGATTCTTTGTGCAAAGAAGTTCTGAAGCTGATATAAGTTTGAGCAACTCTGTGTATGCACATTTCTGGAAATGTAAATGGGCAAAATCAAGGCCACTGAGAGAACAGAGTGTCAATCTTGTGGGTGACAGTGACTTTCTGTCATAAAGGGTTGGGGTTACACTGCAGCTTTGAGATCTAACCCAGGCTGTCTACTGAACATTATCTGCCCAGAATGCTGTGCCAAATGGCAACAGTCTCTGTACTCTTTTCATGTGGAGCAGGACCCCTGGGATAAGGCAAACAATTCATTTTCCAGAGAACATAGAAATAAAATTTAAAATCTAAACATGGGGAACTTCAAACTTTTTAACTGTTTAACAAT
This sequence comes from Dicaeum eximium, assembly GCA_013396995.1. Classification (NCBI taxonomy): domain Eukaryota; kingdom Metazoa; phylum Chordata; class Aves; order Passeriformes; family Dicaeidae; genus Dicaeum; species Dicaeum eximium. The sequence continues at coordinate 4,839,342 of VWZP01005658.1, read as the reverse complement.
AACTGTCTTTCAGATTTGGTCCTTTGTCTAGTAGAAGAATCCAATCACTAACCAAATTTAGATGCCATTGGTGTGTCAAGGAGCCTTACCAGTTTCTTTCAGAGGGCAGCAAGCCCCAAAGATCCAGGCCATCTTCTGTTAAGGTGCCAGTCTAAGTTAAAATGTATATTTAAATTAACTTCCTGCATGAGAACTCCAATAGGAATAAAAAACAAGACTTATTTTTAGAAGTTACTGTCCAGAAAATACCAGCATGCTGCAGAGCAAAAGGGCTACCAGACAATTCCTAGATTCCAAGAAAAACAAGAATTTTTTCCACAGCTTCTGTTCAGACACCAAGAACTTAAGTACAGAGCACTGGTCATTTTGTTTCTAAAATAGAATGGAAATGCTCAATCAAACCCCAGCCTCCCACCCCCAACATAGCTCCATTACCAATGAGGGCATGACCACCACACAGCCATTACTTTGTCAAAGCAGACAAGGTTCAGCTGTCCACACATGTTGATCCTCTGTGGGCTGATGCAAAAGATGCCCTTTTTCTTCAACCTCTGCTGGGTATAAATGATTCCTGTTGTCAAGGCAGCTGGCAGAGCTGGTGGGACAGCAATAGTGATAACATCCAAAGCCTTCTTCACCACTTCTCCTGTCTCCTCCTGACATAATAACAAGGACAGTTATCAGGAAGAGAGTGATAAGGAGTGCTGCTTGCACTGGGTGTAGCACTCATCACTCCTCCTCTCCACTGCAGGTGCTCCAGGCTGTGCTGTTTTCTGCCCATGATCCACCACATATTCATCCCCATAAGAAATTAATAGGCTTGATTTAACCAGAGGCTTTAAAGCCCCATCACTGCTAAAGAGCAGCCTCCAGGCCTTCATCCATTCTCCATGCAAACAAACCTGCCAGGTACAGTTCCCAGCCTCCTCCAAAACACATGTATTCAAACATGCCAGGTAGATCATTGCACCCTCAGTCAAACCCATTTTCCCATGACACAGCACACAGGAATCTGCTATTTATATGGGCATTCATCCAAATGCCTACAGGCACAGCTCTGGACTCCATGTAAAGGTGATAAGTGAGGCATTTGGGATGATGCTGAAAACGAGGGCAGGATGCATGAGCTAATGATTTCTTCTGATCTTATGTTCTAGGAGTTGTGAAAGCAAATTGCTTTTACTTGCAGGAAGAGACATGGAAGTCTCTTACATTTGTAAGAGCAATCTATAATTTGGGAGCTTAGAGGTCAGTTTAAAACTGATTGCCAGGATGCTGAGTATGGACACTGTTGTTCTGGGCAGTTGATATGAATGCTAAAGAATGGAATGCTTTTCAAATTGGGGTCCCAGGACTGAAACACTGCAAACTAAAGTAAATTTGCAGTTCAGAAGTATTTGCAAACCATCATAGAGATCTACTGTTACTACTGCTGAGCTTGGGACTTGGATCACAAACCATGCTGCATTTGATGTGCTGAATTTCTGTCATGTTCTGGTTCTCCCTTCATTGATATTGTCTCAGACCACAGAACACACCAGTTTGATCATATTTTGTATCTATTTTATGTTAGAATGAAGTACTTACTGCCCACCTTTAGATAAAACCTCACAGAAGAGAAAGCATTTAGTACATCCTGTGATTCAATCTTAAAAGATTGACAAGACAATTTCAGCAACTGAGATAGCATCAGCATGTATTTTACATATTACAATGGGGAAGTTAAATTTTAAAAAAAAGGGAAAAACTGCAAAGCAGACACAAGAATATGTTCTTAAACATACTTTCTTTGATATCCTAAGGGGAAATAATCTTCTGAGCCAATTGATTGTAGATTATTCCCCAGAAGAAAAATTATTCAAAAACTGAATTACAGAATCAACCTTGCAACTCATGACTTGGGCTTTACACTGGCAGATAATTATCATGTTATGAAATGATTTCTTGAAAGCTTCTGAAAAAGTTCTAAATCAATTAGGCTTTAAAATTTGCAGAACTACTGTTTACAGTGTATAACTCTTCTCAGATTGACTTGGATGCATGAGAATGAGTGAACTGTTTAAAAAGGGTTCCAAGTGAACCATTTCTCCTGCATTTAGTAACTCACCCCATTAAGTGCAAATACACACACTGTGTAGATCATTCCAATGGCTGCAAATGCTATGAGGAACATCAGGAACCGGAAGGCATCTCTGTACAACTTGAAGTTCATGGGTTTAGGATAGAGAATGGACCTCACCAGATCCCCCTTGGCTGTGTTGAAACCTGGAAAGACAAATTAAAATCATTCCAAGGGGAAAATATTTCAAAAACTTCTCTGCAAAGAATGGGGGAGTGGCTTCAAAATTATTCATAATTTCCACAACTTATGAAAGAAGGCCCGGGTGTTTCATTTTAGGAAATGTGACCTTATCTGCAGAATATAGAAAAGAGTTATTTCTGTCTTAGGGGCAAAGATTTTCAAAATTATTCCTCATAATTATATGCTGGCAGCTTTTGTAGAAGTTGTGCAAGCAAAAAGAAACAATGCATAATAACTCAGCCCAGCCCAGGATAATGATTCTCGATCCGTCTGTTGTAAATATGGATTAGTGCCTTTAACTTAATATGATTTAATACTTTGTCAGACTGTTCCACTGAAAAAAAATCATGGAAGGAAAAGTGAACTCAAGTGTTGACTGACCAGTCCGCAGCACCACAGCTTTCACTACTCCTCTGTCATCTGCCTTGGTCTGGATGACTTCTGTTCCACAGAAGAGGACATGTTTTCTGTAATCCTCTGCACAGTACACTCTCCAGGGCTTGAAATTATCAGCTTGGGGTAGGTGGATCTTTGTTACAGGAATACTTTCTCCTAGGGAAGATTAGTTCACGTGAGGAAAACTGCAGTACACTTAATAACAGCCTGCTGACTTTCAAATAAGTACCTAGACATCTAGGTGGTTAGTTAAAGGTATTTACTAGAGAAACCAGTTTACAGGAATTTTACTTTTATATTCTGACATCTTCAGAGTTAACAGAGCTTAAAGCCTAGCAAACAAACAGACTGCCAGAGAAGAGTTTTCCTTTGCATCAGTACAGCAGCTTCATGTAAAGCTGAGAACTGAAAGCAGTCCAAGGACTCCAAACCCTGGTTGTAGATGTAGATACTTGAAAAGAGGCCTGAACTGGTGTTGCATGACTGCCTTTGAATGGCCACAAGTTGTTTACCTAATTTGAACCTCATGTGCAGGTCACTACACATTCCCTCAAGCAGGTGGGAACATGATATTCCCTATTTTCCCTCTCTAGTAAAAGGGAGGGCCTTTAGCTCAATGCTTGACAGGTGAGAAACACTCTATTTATGTCAAAGCAGACACTAAGGTGAAGAAGAAATATTTTGTGACAGCTGAAGTTTTATAAATGAAAGGTGTTTCTGGAATTTCTCATTTATATGAAATTTAAGAACTGTCACTTTCAGTTTGATTCAGACCAAGACCAAATTTAAAGACAAGAAATAGAACTGTGACCTCCTCCTGCACCAAAAATTCTGCTTTCCAGTGACCTCTCCCACCTGGTGTGTCCTCCACTGCTGTCACAGGAATGTGAGGCTAAGTGTCTGGAGGGCTAGACAGACACTCCACAGCTTGGAGATGTTGCAGCGATGAGACATCCAGTGGGTGACAGAAACCCCTGCAGCCAGAGTGGACTGTGGACCCTGTGTAGGAACAACTTTGCTTCATGTCCATTTTCTCCTCCTGTCCTGCTCACTCATCTTCACTGTCCACTCTTTCCCTTCTAATCAGATCACCTCTTCCTAAATCCTGCACCCCATGAAGGTAGAAAAGGATAAATTGCCCTTCCTAAAGTCCATATTTTCCATTTATACACCTAGCAACTATTCAATCTCTACTGTATCGAACCAAAAGGATCCCATTCTCAGCCAGCCATGGGCTCACAGAAAGGTGTACATGATAACACTGTCTGTCCTGTGTCACTGGCTGAAGCCATGGGGCAATGATGGTGTTCAGGTGGCAAACGTGGGAGGGATGAGCTGTACCTGTCAGCATGCTTTCATTTATGGTGCACTGCCCACTGACCAGGAGGGCATCACAAGGCAAAAGGGTTTTGCCCTCTTTCAAAATCAGCATATCTCCAGGAACAAGATGGCATGATTCCAGCTCCTGGAAACCTGAAAGTGACAAATAATGCAAACTTTGTGGTTCATATATTTCTTTAACAAGGGGAAAAATATACAAGGAACAATTTGCTGAATACAATTCTTCATAATGGCTGATAAACAAAGGACCACAGTAGGACCTAAGTAGAGCACCTCCAATATATAAGAAAAACCTAGGCAGCAGTCCCAACTGCAGAATTCCTGCTTATCTACCCAGGAGACCAACCAATAGTTACTGTTCCAATGCAGTGACCTAACTGAAGAGCCTTGGAGGTACATTTCTTTATTTGACTTCATCTCTTTGGATTGTGCTGTAGATACCTTGACAATGAACAGACTTTGCATGGAGCAATTAGGTGGACTCACGTTTAATGGGTATGTTGTTGGCTAGGTCAGCACTGCTTTAAGAAAAATTACTTCGTTTTCCTGACAATTTTCTGCTAAGGTTGCACTCAATTATTAATATGTTTGATATGCCACAACATATTTCTAAATCAAATTAACTCTATGTGCAGAAGTGAGATAACTGAGCTGAGAAACATAAGAGGAAAACTACTTTAGAATAAATCTGTTACTATACATGCTTGGGTTTGATATAAATTGCTATAGAAATAAAACACACTGTAAAAAAGAAGAATAGAGGAGTCACCTTCCTTATTTCTGCATACAGTGACCATGATGTTGTTATGAGACTCAACCAGTCTGTGCAGTTTAATGGATTGCTAAAAATTAAAGAAGAACACACAAAAGTGTTACATCTTACCTACATGATGCAATTTGTCCACTAACAATTATTTCCTTTTGTTATTTGTTGTTACAAGATCCTTCAGAAACTGGGCTCTGGCTCTAGCAGGAACTATACAACCACACAGAGAAAGAAATTCCCCACCCTAATTACAGAGAGCATAACAAAATGTTACAAAGTGAAGCACTGGAATGGGGAAGGGAGGATGTGGGTAAAGTACCACACAGAGATTATGATGACTAGGAGGCCAGGCCATTGCACCTGCTGCTTCACAACGTCACAAGACTAAACCTCTGAGTACGTCTTGTAGCACTGTGTGCATGTTGTAACATGCTGGCCTGTCCCAGACATTAAAAGTAAATCTGCCTTGTGGAAAATGTGAAGTGTCTCACCTTTCTAAGATCATACACGGTCAAAAATATTGAAAGGAGAGACATGATTATGATGGCAGTGGCATATTCCATGTACTCTTCAGCAAACCACAGACACACACTGAACAGCTGGAACACGTAAAATGGATTTAGGACCTGTTTAGAGAGACAGCAGTAGTAAAGAGCTGGCCATATTTAAATGGCCCAAATATACCTAGACAGTCCAACCTGTTAGAAAAGATCTGGAATAAGAGACATTAGGTATTGTGACTTTGAACCCCCTTTGTAATTTTTTAGCAGTCACTTTAGCCTAATCAGATCAGACCATCTTCATCTGACAGAAGGGCCAAATAATATGCACCAGTAGGATATTATTTGGGATGTGAATGACTCAGCCCAACCCTTGTTTTGTTTGCTTCTTACAAGAAATATAACAAAGGTGAGAGAAGAGCAGATTGTGCAGCGAGCATGTAGCTCACATACCATAAACACACCACCACAGCACCCTGTTTAGGTCACATATAGGCTGTTCCTGTTGGAAACAGATATTGGCACTTTGTGTGGTGCTGTGCCCAAAATCATGGGCTCATGGGAGCTCTCTGCAGCTGTAGGCATGTACCAGGTACTGCTGTTCACTTAACCTCTGTTGATTAAGAGACAGCCCTTGTCTGGAAGGTTTGATTTCCAGTGCAGCTTGGAAACCTTCAATGGCCCTCAGAAGGCAAATAGAATGAGCTCCCAGGACACAGATACATAGAAATACCAAGCAGACACACATGCATGGGGATGGAGGATAGAGAACAAGGGAGAATGAAGGAATTTATGCCGATTTCATGGAACAGCTTTCAACAGGATTTGGAAAAGAAATGTGCTTGAAGAGTGAGTAGTGGGAAGTTAAATCAGATCTAGAATCAATCATATGCACACATGGCCTCTCAAGCAGCTTAGAATAAAAGCAACAGGAATGCTTAACCTCTTTGATGAGTAGTTTCCAAATAGGGATCACTGGAACATCAATAGTGTTTGGCCCACATATAACTCTCCTGTACGGGATAAAGATACATCACTCACAGATAAAACAGTGACGATGTCGCTCGCTCAAGAAAATGCAAATTTCAGTAGTCCTAAGAGCTTCTTTTGATCCCAGTTTAAAGGCTGGGAGGATATTTTTTCAAGAAAAAAAATTTAAATGTCCCTACAGTGCTTATGTCAGAAAAGATGGCTGTGTACCAGTGATATTTACTTAGGCAGACAAGAGGTGTCATACAACCTATTGGGCAAATGTTTCCATCATTGAAGAATTACTTTAAGACACCATAAACAAAGGAATTCTACATCTAAAACTAAATTATCCAAACCCAAATAATTTTGGAAACAGTTAAGACTGATTGGAATGTAAGATTTGACGTGAGCTAAGGTCAGGAGCTGGATTTTCAGTATTCAATCAACTGAAAATTATTTCTCTATGTAGCAGTTTCCTAAATACATGTTCTGTAACTTGCCTAATGATACAGTAGTTTATGAGAATAAGTTCAATGACCAGAACTAGTTGATTTGGAGCTCCAGTGAAGAAGCAAACACACAACTTATCTGCACTCTTTCACAGAGACTTTCTCTTACTCCAAATAAGAACTGCTTAAAGTTAGTTACAGGACATAGTTATTTCCTGATTGAGAACAATAACAGTGATGAATACTGAGACACTTCAAAAACTTTGACAAGGAATAAGCAACATTCTCTAGCCCTTTTCATTCAATATTTCCATGCACATTTGTTTCACCTAAAATTACGTGCATATTAATAAATACACAAAAAACTCATAGGAAGTGCACCAACAGAAGGAATTTACATCTCTTTGAAATCCATGTTGAGTGTTCATGATTTAGCATGTGTACCTGACATTCTGTTCATTGCAGGTGAGACCAGAACCAAATTTCTCATGTATAGCTGAGCAAGTGTAGTGGTCTTCTAGGACTCTGAAATAGAAAGGGAGTGTTTTCCTTAGGACATTGTTCACAAAGACACTTGTCTTCCTCAGAGACTTGTGCAACCAGTGCAGTGAACTCACCCAACTTTCTGGAACTGTTTTGCATAGACATTCCAGACATAGCGGATTTTTTGTACTTGGATAGTTTTCACCTGGAAAACAAAACAGGGACAACAACACATGCAACACAGCAAACCAGAATACTCTGAGACTTGCTCACAGAGGTCAACTAGTCATCCTCACATCCTCATTGGGGTCAAGTACAGATAAAGGAAATTTTACAAGGGCAAGGAAGGAGAGAAAACAGGATTGCATACACTGACACTCTAGTTGAATTATAGTTTGGGATCACCAGCTCAGTGCAGGTTCCAGTTAGCTTTTCAGATCTTTAGGTCAAGCAAGTACAAAACAGTGTTCTTTGTGAAGAAAGGAATAATCTTCTCCCATCTCACAGAATGAATGTAAGAGATCACTGATGCCATGGTGGGTACACAGGCAGCTGAAAAAACCTGTCTTCAGCCAACTGCTCCTCTCTTGTCTTCTATCTGGCTTTGGGGAAAGCAGGGCCATTTCTAAGCATGGTGCTGAGTCCTTCAGCTAAACAGATGTGCCAACAGACAAGAAAGGCCATCCCAGGACACTGAGTCACTGCTAATGCTAAGCCCTTGCACAGCAGTTATCCATTAGGAACACGCTGTCATTTATGACTTGCAAGAGGAGTCTGTCCTGTCCTGCACAACAATAACAAAGCCTATTAGAGATAATGGCACTTTGTATCAGCTGGCAGAAGGCAGGGCTATACACCTGTACACAGGAGTGATAAAGAAATCAGTTCCAGGGAACTCTCCCTGCCCAGTGCAATAAGCATTATTATAGGCCAATGAAATCTAGACTCAGCTCATCCACTGCAAATGGAGCTGTAACCACAGTCATTAACTTAACAAGAGGTCTGAAGTTAGGATTTCATGCAATAGGAGCTGCAATATCTGCAATGCTAAAAACTGGAGTGGGAAGCGACAGCTCCCTGTCAGAAGAGGTCCTTGGACAGCTCTTGGGCACTAATCAGAACTCTGTGGACATGGGTACCTTAAATGGCAAAAACACTTTATTACTGACTTATAAGTAAGGGATTTTGAATTGCTAGAGAAGGATTAAACAGTTCTCTCTTTGCTGCTTTGAAACCTGGTCTTTTCTATCTAGATGTTTTGATTGATATGAAAGTGGTTTTCAAAGGGCCTTATTTTTTGGGGCTATATTAGGCTTTTTAATGTTACTAATTTGATCCTCAAAAGAATGTTACAGACCTGCCTCCACTTTCTTTATATTGTGCCAGTTGATTAAACTAGTTGGCACTAAACTTTCTTATGTACATTAATATAGGTCCACAGCAGAAATAGCACAGTTTTGCTCAGCTAAAATTAGGTTTGTATTGAAAATATTTACTAAAAATTGTTGTAAATATAAAAAGAAATTTTAGTAAGTTAGAAATTTATTTCCTCAAATGGAGAATAGCTCTTTTCTGGATTCCTCAGTGCAGTGCTCTAGTATCTATAATCAAGAGTCAGATATTAGCAAATGTATCATTTTGCATTCCTATTGCTCACACAAACTTAACATGTAATGCTAAACAAGGCACATAGCTGAACTGTCTGATATATGATTTAGACATGGGATAATTACATTTACTCAGTTCATGAGGGACATTGAGGTCTGCTTGGATCAATCCATCATCTACCTTCTCCCCAGTGTCTCACTGGGGACTCAAATCTATGGAACTGGCAGAGACCAGGATACATTTTTGCAAGAACTGTTAACAATGATTCCTGTTAAGCAGACTCCAGCAAATGCACTTTAAAGAACAAATTGGTGCATACAAAGGCAAAGAAGCAAAATATGCTGATGAAACATTTCTGGAAACACTGATGTAGCCCAGGCACTGTTCTGTTGTATCCCCCATCAGCTGCATTCATCCCTGTTTTCATGTTACCAGGGCAGCTGCATTCAGTTCTGCAGTCTCCTTTCAGACACACAGTCACCCCTAAATTCCCTGATTCCTATGCCAGGAATGTTTTTTTTTTTTATTTGGAACCCTGATTCTCCACTGACAACCCCAGTCCCCTGAAGCCCTCCTACTTATAACATAGGTTTTCTCTCAGAAATAGTGAGAATTCTCATTTCATAACCCCCCTCAGAATATGAGAGGATTTTTACAGAGGCGACTATAGTTGAGTACAGTACAGTTCTCTTCTTTTTCCACAGCTCACTGTGTTCCTTAAGCTGCAAGATTCTTAGCTGCATATGTTTCACAGCTCACTTTCACTCCATGAAGTATGGCTGAGATTTGCCATCATCTCCCACATGCTGCAGGGAATATTTTACTTACTTGCAAACTTGGCTCTATTATGGCTTTGTTGAAGATTGAGTCTTCCTCAGTGGCTGGATAGTCTGATCTACTTTTGATAAATGCAGACACAGAGATCCATGTCACAGTCTTACGAGAGTAAGTCCGAAAATCATCCTAGGTGAGTATAGAAGAGAGGTGTCACAACTTGCCCCAAACACAGACCAAATTCACCTCGGAGTCAATTATTACAGTAGCCTTTCTAGAGCACTACCCTGGCTTTTTTTAAGGATTAGCCAACAGAAGCCTCCATACACTTGTGATTTAGAGAAAAATCATTAGAATAGGAACAGAACCACTGTCCTGTCAAAATGTGAGTACTGCAAATACTTCAGTGACCTCAGGTCTGGTGTTTGGCTGATAAGGATGGAATGTGAACACCCAGGTCAAGTTCTAGGACAGGCAAACAGCACAGGACAGTCTGAGATGCAGTGACTGTGCTGTACAGGGAAGATCAAAAGGAACACAGAGCTGGATGTTTAGTGCCAGTACCTTTCCAGTCACTCCTGAGTTAACACTTCATTGGGAGAAGTGTGTCAGCACTTATGGCACCTTAGACAAGCTTTTACCACAAACTGAGTTCATGACCTTCCCATTTTTCATAAAGTAAGTTGAACATTAGAACTGCCTGATAACAAGGATTGGTAGTACAGTCTGAAAGATTAGAGCCACTGCTGTAGTGAGTAGCCTCATGCTAAGTTTCAGTCCCAACCACTGAACTACATGCATTAAGGCCAACTATGAGACTGACTTACATTCTGTGTGTGAGCAGTTTTGCAGTTATGAAACTTTAATTGGAAAGGGGAACAGTAAAAAAGATTTCTGTACCAAATATGAGTCCTTTGGAATAATTTAAGTGTCAAAAAAGAACTTTAATAATGTTTATATATCTTATTTGTCTGCTTTTCTCCTAAAACTGGTCGTTTGAGAAGAATAATATTTATTTTCTGATATTTATCTTTAATTTAGATTTCAGAATGAGGAGACATTGGGATGCAGATTGAGATGGGAACCAGTGAATAACACAGGTGCTCATTATTCAAACAAAAGTGAACCAAAATTCAATAACAGAAGTGAGTTAATAGGCTCTTATATTGCAAATGCAGAGATAATGATGACTTAAGAATTAAGGTTCTATGTGAAGCAAAAGATAATTCCAAGGATCAAGCTGATGAGATTACTTGTATCCTCATTAGCGGTAGCCATCACATTTGAGAACTGATATAATCATAATATAGCAAAACAAAACAAAACTGTAATTTTAACACAAAGAATCATGAAGGAAATCTTAAATTTTCAAACACCCAGAGCACATTTGAGAAAGCTTCTTGATAACAAGAACATACAATATGATTCAATTCCTGTTTAATTACAAAAAGGATCATTTAAAAACTCATTTATTTGAAAATTGCTTGGCAGGCACATCTTTTTAAAATTACACACAAGAATAGGTAATTAAAAATGCAAACTGAATTGAAGATTAAGAAGGGATATTAAGCCTAATATGACGTTTTTAATAAAAGAAAAAATCATACCCCCAGACTATTAGGATGCAGATTGTTTCATTATAAAGTATTCAACAGGCAAATCTGTGATTTTCCAAACCTGGGATTTTAACTGCATGCTGCTCTGCTCATTTAAGAAGGCAGCTCAAACACAGAGGCTGTAAGTGATCCATTTTGCAATTGCAAACATTGAAAATGGCATTGTTCAGAAATCTTTGAAGCAGAACAAATCAAATTTCTGTAAGTAAACCAACCCTGCCAACTCCTGGAGTATTCAGGCTCAGCTGGGATTCAGACTCAAGTCTCAGTTTGCTTCTTTAATGTTGCAGTAGCTTCCATGAAATAAAACCAAGGGTTTGCATATGTTGCAGTGCTTCAGTACAGTCCTCAACAGGTAGAGACCTGTATCAGGAAACTACTAGCAAAATATACCAGCTCTGAAAGCATTAACTACAGGATTGCGAGCTTATTGGGCATGGGGAAGGGCTGATGGAAAATGGAAACGTAGAGCCAAGAAAACAAACAGTGTGGGCTTGGCCTCTTCTGTGTACTGATCCCTCATGACACACTTGGACGCTGCTGGGGACACTGCTAGACAAATCTTTAATTTGGCCCAGTAGATAAATTTTGGCAGAGAGGGACAGCTTTGCCAGAACAGCCAAGTGAGTGAAACAGGATCTGCTGGACACTGCCAAACAAACAGATGCTTTAGAATCTGGAGCACAAGGCTACAATGTAGAAAGCACAGGGATGGTAGAAGGGAGGAGGAAGGACTGAGAACAAACAACAGTCATGAAACCACAGGTATTACAGGTTTTATCACCCCAATGTCTTTGACCTTGTCTGATCAGCTGTTACCCTCCATTCCCATCATCATCAGACACATAATTTGTGGAATACTTTGAAGTTCTTTAGATCAACAATGGTAACACATAAGATATTATTGCAGGAAACCAGCAATGTAAGAGATTTCAGCTAACTGGATACCTTACAGTTAACTCACCTTCCAAATAGCTACCTACTAGGGACTTATTAAAAGATTAAAGTAGGCACCTACTGTTGTTCTAAGCAGAACAATATCTGCTTCTTCCAAGCTGCATCGGATGCAGTTTATCCACACATCCCACTCTGGCTTCCAGTAAAACAGCAGCCTCAGAGCCCCACAGGACAAGATGTATCCAGCAATGCACAAGGCCTTTCGGCAGCCTTGAGTTTTGTAGCCAAATATGTCCTATACAGCAAAAAGAAGACAAAAATCATTACTACTTCTCCTAAAGAAATGCCTGGAATACTATCCTTTCCTGTCACTCGCTGCTCTCCCATAGGTACTGTTAGGTATGGTACTGTGAAAAACAAGCCATAGAAATTGTATTTGGCTGCTTTACATGTCTTAAACATGATTACCAAAATTTGCATCTTCAACTGAACTTTTCATCCACCTTCACAAAATCCAACTCTGACCACTATTTTTACGTAGCTGTGAAACTCGGCATGAGACAGTGTGTGTGCATGAGCAGGAATGATAACAAAATATAGAGGTTCAAACCTTTATTCTGAGTCAGGAATCCAGATTTGACCGTCAGCTTTTTTAAGGGTCAGACAGCTGCAGAGATTAAGTACGTCCTCACCAGGGGGTGGTGGGTGATCAGTGCAGAGCTGCTGCATTAGAAGGGCTGCCCCCTGCTCTAGCAGTGATCTGCACTGATGCACCTACACTTGAAACTCAGCCAGTATCTCTGCTTGGTGCTGAATGACACTGTGTGCCTGCACCAGCTGGAGCTGCTGTGCACAACTTGGCACAGACACAGCCTTTGTTACCCTCTTCCATGACATCTCCAGTATGGGGATTTTGGAACTTGCCAATGTGCCATTAGCCTAACATCTAATGACATAATAATAATAATAATAATAATAATAATAATAATAATAGCAACAACAAATGTTAGGAAGAATGTCTAATAAACACTGGCAGAATGCTTTACATGTTCAGAGGGCCAAAGGAAGCTAGTAATTTTAATTGTATGAGTAGGTATTATTATTCCATTTTTAAAGCTGGGGAAATTGTTACAGTGAGGCACGGTGACTTGCCCAAAACATCAAAGAGATGTCTGTCAACAGTACATTTTAAGAGCCGCAGATGTTGGTACCGTGGCCAAATTTTCTCTCAGTACTGGTAGCAGGGACTCAGTAAATGTGAAACAAAATGTATACAGTGAATTTATAGAGAAGATGCAGCCTAAGCTAAGACGGGAGATTCCACGGCTGCAATTACATCAGGTGACCAGGAGAATTTGCTAGCATAAGGGTTAAGGTTCCTCAATTCCTTCTTCTGAGTATATCTGCAGCAACTGTGCAATCTGCTTCTGAGGATCAGATACCTGCAGCCGCAGATATTGCAAGATCCATTTGTAAGGTGAGAAGAAAAAGCAATGTAATTGTAAGGATGACTAATACATAATTCCTGGTTCTGTGCTGGTGTCTTTGCTTGTTATGTGAAATACAGGCCCTGCCCTGTGGTTCCACATGCTGCCTTGGCACACCTGCTCTGTGGCATTCTCCAAAAGACAGACTCTGTCATCCTAGGCAATCTCCAAGAGGTTTCTAAGGGGAAGAAGTCGGCAACTGGGAGGAAAATTATGGTAAACAACACAGGAAAGTGGCCTGCACTGCACAGGACCTGGTTATACCTCCTATGAGATGCACACACAGCATTTTCAAAGGCTTCTATAACCTCTGAGCAGACCAAGAGAATAAGGCAACTCTGCAGCAGATAGAAGGCAGCCCCATGGAGGACAGCAGACAGGCAAGCTTGCTAGGAGGTAGTTGCTGTAGCAGTCATGTGCAATTAATATTCACATGCTCCTATAAACAGGTAAAGGGTCTCCATTCAACTCTCTCTAGCTGTAACCTGACCAAAAAGGTTAAATAAATAGTGTCAGCACCAGCATACAGAATAATACATAGGACAATGTGAACCTACTCTTCACAGCAATTGCTTAATAGCAGGATCCAGATGCTTGGATCCAGACTTCACAGCTTGTCAGCAAAGCAAAGGATGTCCCAAGGAGACAGAGAAGTCTAAGGGAAGAACTGTTAAAAGAACACACCTTTGGACTTTCTTCAGTATATGGCTGGACCTGGAATAACTGGAATAGTATTTTCAAATTAGGATGGGCATGAACATCAGGGTGGGGAAGAACAGGATTGCTGACATGTGCATCTAGCTTCTGCTCGTGAATCACTCCTTTAATTGTCAGTTTTTGTGTCTTACACTTGATGTCTGAGAAGTCTGTAAGGCTGCACTAAAAGAATTAAGAAGATAGAGGATGGATGCTCTACATATGATTGACAGTCATTTGGGACCATCTGTTGGCAGTGTTCAATGGTTTATGAAGTCTGATACAATGACATAACCACAAAACTAGAGCAAGCTCTGTATTTCTCTGTATTTTTGCCTAGGAAACCATGCACCAATATATGAAAATATGTATCTGAGTCCCCCTATGCCAGCATTATGTTTTAAGACCTTTTTTTCCAAAGCAGTTTCAACTCAAAAAGTGATTTGAATCCATAGATCCCAAGACACTCCCCAGAACCAAGCATGCATCAATATTCCTCATCTTGACATTCAGAGGAGAGGCAAAGAAGGAAAACAGCTCATCTTGGGAGAAAAGACCATGGTCTTTAAGATATCCATTACACTGTGTGCTGCATCTTGTTGCTTCTCACAAGGGACTTTTCTGAGACATACAGAGACAGATAGGTAGAGGGATACTGTTGAGCTGTTCTGACCCTTCAAGCGCGTGATTTGCCATATGAACAGAAATGTTGGTTCAGGTTTGTTGGTTGATGTCTTGATGAGTGTGACATTTCTGAATACAGCTGTTTAGGAGTTCTACAATGAGTAAGCTGGGAAAGAATTAACATCAGATGTTAACTGATGCATCTGGATGTCCATGAAGGAAGCTACTGCCAAAGCAAATAATTTCCCACAGTTTGGAAATGGAGTGGGTCACCTGGGCCATGTCACTGAGAAGTAAAGCTAGGCAGGGAAATAGACTGACCTCCAAATTTGACTTGTGCCACCGTTCCCTGAGCCAGAACCTTTCAAGCTTAACTTCAGTACAGAATGTTCTGTTAGGTTCAGGAGTTTTTTCTGGCCCTGTGCTTTCAGCTGGAAGGATTATTGCAATGAATGCTGCATTCACTAAAAAAATTAATACATGAATAACTCCTTGTTGAAGCAGAAACTTCTCACTCATCAGATAAGTCAAAATGAAATTCTTTAGAAGAATTCTCAAAAGTATTATCTTCCACAAAAAAGGTGAATATTAGACCCATAACAGAGGTATTCACAACGTGCATGAAGAAGGGAGGAACAGGCACACACATGGTGCAGGTTTGTTTAGCCACATGAACGACTTATAGTAATTAGGGTTTAGAATAAATTCTTGAAGCTTATTTAGGATTCACTCAGCTACAAAGTTCTCCAAGCAAATGCCTGTTTGCCTATGGCAAACAATACTTTCAAGGCTGGCAGAAGTCCTGGTGAGAGGACTGCAGTGAGAGCATGTCTGTCAGGTTAGTTTTATGTTGTTAAGGAAATAACTTTTGTTGTGTTTCATTTCGTTGTGCTGGTGCAGACATGCTTCTTTTGAAGAGGGTCTGATGAGTACAAATTTGCACCTTGACAACTTTTCTAATGCATGAACAAGTTTTTAGAGTTCAATGAGTGCATCTGGCATATAAAACAGTTTACAGTCAATCTGGGTTCTTGAGTGCACCAGACTAGGAAATGGTGGAAAATAAAGCAAAGATTAGCTGTCTGTAACACTCCAAAGGGCTTCTCATTATCTCATAGGAGGAAACACCATCTACAAAATAGGCTGGCATACAGTGTTCATCTCATCTCTAGAGAATAATTTTTAATAAATTGTAGTGTATATATAGTAAAATTTTGTTTCCTCATCTGTTAACATCTCTTTTCTCTTGAGACTTGCTACAGTCAGAGGAGTGACTGTAACAAAATGGTTTGACTTGTGAGTGAAGGGTCTAAGAAGGAGACGGGATTATTGGACAGAAAAAGCTGCCAGACCTGCTCAGTTGCCAAGTAAGGTTCTTAGCTGCTTTTACAATCATACAAAGCCAGCATTCAAGGGCTTATCACTCTAGTGTCCAGCAAGTCTTTGTTACTTATGTCTAAAAGAAAAAATTCCTCGAACTGCCAGGTCATTTGCACGGCAGAATTTAAATGCAAAAGTCAAACAAATTCAAGCACCTTTTTCTTGGGTAAAAACAAAGCCTGTAGCTACCATCAGGGAACCTAAACAGTGGCTGTGAATGGCCATATTTCTGGCAACCCCAACACCAGGTACCCTATTATGAACAACCTGTTGCTATAACAACAGATAATAGGATTAGACTTGAAAGACTGGCTAAGTTTCACAAGCAATTTAATAACTGAATCTCATTCTTACCAACCAGAACCTGTTTCATCAGAGGTTTGTTCCTGTTCTCTCCAAAACCAGTAGTGACATTCACTATTGTTCCATTAGCAACAAGATTCCATTAGCAAGATTGTACCTTTCAGATTTTATCACAATTTTTAAAGTTTCATTTTTCAAATTCAAAGTATATAAAATTCCTGTCAGAATCCTATCAGATTCTCTTCAGAACTGTGGCATCTCAAAGGAGGCAGACAGCTGCCAAGATGCAGCAGTAAGCTGGGGTTCACCAGCTGACTGACTGCAGTTCTCCCATTCCTTCAGCCACAAGCAATGGGGGAACACATGCTTGAGACAGGCTGCTGCCAAATCCTTCCCAAAGCAGCAGCCTGTCAAAGTCTATCACAATCTTTTGCACTGCAAGACTTAAGCTTCACAGTTTAGGTTTTGTGCAAAGGGAATGATTATTCCCAAGCTGTGCAGAGAAGAACATCAAATTGGCAGAAAGCATAAAGCTGTAGTTTTCCTTCCTCTTTGTATTTCACAGTAAATGTACTTCTTAAAATCTTCAAGCAGATTATTCTGAAGGGAAGCATACTATTAGCTCTCTCTGAGGCAAGCTGCTGTGTCCAGAGTTCTCTCACACTACTAAGATATTTCTGGTACTACAAATGATTATGGAGAGAGAGTTTATCTCATGCTCTGAATATACATTGCTAAGTTTTAGCTGCACAACAAAAGAGTGAACTTTCATTCAAGCAAATATTCTGCAGCAATTGTAAAGGAATCCCAAAGACATACACAAGGACATACAGGTTAGATTTCCTAAGTCAGTGATTACTCTTATATCCAGGCTATCTAGCACCTCAGCTGTACCAAGAAATGGAAATATAAAAGAAAAGTTCAAAGCATATCTTCTTATTAGAGTTGCCCAATTTTCCTCAGCAAACTGGGCAGCTGGTTCAACACAGGGAAGCACTGCACATCCAGAGTTCAAATGAATTACTTGCATGCTTTCACATTACTTGAACTATTCCACTCTGGAAGAACTGGCACTTGGACAGTGTCAGCTGTTATGTTATTAGATCAAGAGATCTGATCTTGTTTGAGAAGTCAAGAACTGCTTGTTAATAAGTTGGTTCAGGTAGATTCAACCGACTGTTGAAAACAACATCAAAAAATAGTAATTCTCTTTATTTCCTGTATTCTTCTTCACTCCTCTACTTAAAGAGAGCCTTCTTTTTCTCTTTCTTCACAACTACTCTCATTTACATACTACTTTCTTTTTTCCTTTCACACAAATACACACATTAGCTGTTCTTTTTTTTTCTATATACACGTTGCTTTTTTTGCTCATCCTCGTACAGTACCTCATACATCCTCAGGGATATCTTCCTCTAGCTCATACTTCTTTTCACTCTTGCATCCATGTAACAAACACACATGCATTCCTGCCTAATTTAGCATATTTTGGTTTCAGTTTTAATTGCATTTTCTACTCAAGTGCTTTATAAGTATTTTTTCTTCAATTTCCATTTGGGAAGCCCAGGTGAACGAGCACTGATCATACTCACTGCAGACATGGAGAGCATAGCAACTGCCAGACACTCTGGATTCATACTGAAGACTGACTCAACACTGGGCACACACAGCAGCTGTGCATGGAAAACCTCAGATTCACAGTGCAGATCCCTGAGCACCAGACTCAGGGACATGTGGGCTCAGTATGATACTGGTGAGAAACAAGAACATCCTTGGGATAACTGGCTCCATACAAGCACAGCTTGGGTGTCCCAGCAGTGCACAGCTGGAAGTGAACATTCAGGGTACAATAGTGTGACTGTACACAGCACCAGACAATCCACTTAAACCTAATTAGCTCCAGCTCAATTCCAGCATTGCTGCAGACAGCACCAATAGTGCTGAGAGCACGCCAGGGGGTTTATAGTCCTAGAAGGACAGGGCAGGGTGGAGCAGAGGCACAAACCCAGCAGCTGTTTGGAGCTGGGGAGCAGTGGCACATCAGCACCAGGGCTAGAGCCAGGAGCGGGGTGCTGCCAGCAGGTTTAGTAACTGGCTGGTGGAGCCAGTCGGGCTCTGCATTGCACGGAGCTAATTAGTCCCCACCCTCGGAGCCAGTGCCTTGTGCTTCCTGCACTGCTCAGCTCGTGCTGCTGGGTGACTCTCTACTGCATTCCCCAGGTTTGCATTACGCAAAATGTGGCATCTCCCCTTCCCTGGATGGCTGAGAGAGCTGTCTGAAAATCTGCATCTTTCTTTGCAAGATAACAGGTATCCATGTTTGCACACGACACAGTCTCTTTCACTAGAAGACGAATCTCAGTGAGAAGATTTTGAAGACTTCTCTAGGATTTCTGAAAGTGAACAGTTATGTCAACTTGTAAGTGACTGTTTCAATAGCTTTGCTATGGAAATTCTGCAGTGCTCCAGTGGCTCCGCAGCACAGGAATTTTGAGAAGCACTGCATTTATCAGATATGCCTCAGAACTGTTGTTGTACAGCTGCCTCGTGGATCTGACATCTCCAACAGAATCTATTGGAGGGGCAGAATCCATGTGAATAGCCAACTCATAACACACAATAATGTCAAAGCAGCTCAGAAGCACTGAATTCACTTCAATCATGCACTGACATTACTATTCAAGAGCAGTACCATGCAGGAGACCAGAGATTTTGTGTAAACATAGGACTTATTTCCAGATGTTACAAACTGCATGCAAACACATTTCTCCCAGGGAAACTCTGGAAAGAAATACAGTAGTTCAGTATTTAGGAATCCCAGCTTCTGAGATAGTGTTGGCAATTCAACACACTGCATTTGCCAGTAATTTTATGCAAACATAATAGGTATTTTTATGTTTTGGAGAAAGCCAAGGATTCCAGTTCTCTAACTGGAGCTGATCCTGGAGATCCAGCTTTCAAATGGCTGGGGATGCCAGTCTGGCCCATCCCTCAAGCTCATATTAAACCACCTCCATCTAGATTTGTAACACCACATGAATTGTGGTGTTGAGCCATCATCCCCTGTTGGAGGGGATAACCAGTTAAATCCAATGGACACAACCAACCTTATTTTCTTTCTGCTAAAAAAAAAATTTAAAAAATCCCTTTCTAACTGTATGTTTCTGCCAAGGAAACACCCCAACTAGCAATAACTCAATTACAGTCTGTAGCATTTTATTGCAGAACATGTGCCACCTTCTGCTTCAAGCTGAGAAAGACCTAGACAGAGACACAACTCACCATCTCATTCTCTTCTCCCTCGTTAAGCTGTGCATAATGGTTCTTGGCAGGATTTTCCCCCATGAAATGACCCTCTGGAGACTTTCTACAGCACCCTCAGGACAGGTCTTCAGCATAGTGTGCTTGAACTTCTACACTGAGGAAGTGTTTTAAGTACACACCTTCCTTATAATTCTGATGATGTTTGAAGTAGGGAGCTCCTCCCTCTCTGGGGTTAGCAGGTAACACTTTATCCCTCCTCCCTCCATTCTGTTGTCAGAGTTTTGCAATTGTGAGGGTTCATGCAGAATTCACTCAAAAATGCAAGAAAGAAAAAGTTCAATCTTACAAGTGTTTGCTACAATGACTCCAGAGCATAACTCTGGTAGGTGCAAGGAAGTGCTGCTGGCACAAAACTTTTAGGGGAGGGCAAGAGGGGAGTATTTTTCTTCAAGAGATTATGGAATCACTGGAGACCAGGAGTGTGTCCAAATAAGAAACAAAATAGCCATTGCTGTTGTTAACACTCTTAGCAACCAGTCTGAATTAAGTGTCCAGCAGTGATCCCCACATATGCCATAGAAAATAAATCAAGTTCTGGCACTGTAAAAAGGGGCCCCAGTTTGTGCAGATGGATTTATACACTGACTGTGTATCAAGATTCAGCCTGGTAGGATCTTTACCCAGACCTTTATTCATTATTGGGAATATCCTCATAGAATGTCTTTTGATCTTGCCATATAGCTTTGGGAGACATCACTGAGTTTATTCACTCACTCCTGAGGAAAACTGGGGTTTCCCACTGATGTCAGTAAGCTGGATGTCTCTGACCTTTAAATCAGAGCCAAAAGGAAGAAGCTGGCAAGAAAACAACACTGAGNCATTTGCTGATTAGTCTTGTGATTCATTCCCATTCCACTACTATTTCCTTGTACTTTGCTAGTTTTTAAGAAGTTACACAATAAATATTTTAGGAGTGAGGTCAGGAAAGGCAAACCTGTTCTTCCAGCAAGCATGTTAAGAAAACTAAAACATTACTTCTAGGGTAACTGAAACAGATCAAAAGGTATCAAGTTAGCTTCTATTCCTCTGCATTTTGCTGCCATGAGGCATGGACTCGTACAAGTCCGTATCTCAAGGAAAGACAGGAAAGATCACTGCCTATCCTCCAGTGGGCAGGCTCAGAGAAAGTGAAATGGAGAAATGCAGGAAATAGAGAAGAGAAAATGAAGGCATTAGGTCAGTTAATACAAACAGATGTGTACCTTTGCCCAGCACAGGCACAATGTGTTTGAAAATGCTGGTGATAAGCACTGGAGCCAAGTTGTTCTGCCTTGACACCTACCACACTTCCAAAAGGTGCCCAGACCAGAGGCTGGACTGAGAAGGATATATCTGTGTAAGGGTCATTTATTGCACAAGATCAAGGAGGAACAAGGTTCTCTCCAGACCCAACTTCAGTGCTACCCTCTCCTTCCTCCCACTGCAACTTACTCTGAGCCTCTCCACTTAGCATTTTATTCTTCTGAGACCGAGCAAAGAGAACTCCAGTTATTATACAAGAGTCACAGTATAAACTAAAGCTTTGAGAGAAAGAATATATTAAATTCAATTTCTGATATACCTGATTACATGGGAGAAATGGGCATTGCTATCTAGAAGCTGTAACAGACAGCAAACAACTGCAAAGGTACCTTTTCTAAGGCAGGCTGATGATTTTGGGAAATGACTCATTATTCTGGGAGGTGCCAGGGGTGAAAAACAGGACTGTCACACATGCTTTTTCTGCCTGGTCAGCTTTTGCTGATTCCCCAAACATCACTCTTGCTCTTTCTAGTGTCTGTAGCAGGCTGGGGTGCAGCGGGGGTCCTTGGCTGCTCTGCCACAGAGATTTCCCACCAAAGCAGGGTCTCCAGGGAAGAATAAAGGCTCAGACAATCTTTTCACTATTCGTAGCTTTATTCCAGCTCCATGGTATTTTGCACTCCTAGAGAACACCCTTATAGGAATATTTATACCTTCACAACTGACAAGGAAGAAAAATCAGGTTAAAGGTGCAAAACGTTTCTCATTTCCATAGTCTGATAATCTGTCATAATAATTCATCACAGTGTTCATCTAGAGCCAAACAAGATGGTGACATTTGTTCATTTTCTTAAGCATGTTCACCATCACCTGGAGAAAAAGCAGCCCGAATTGGAACCTTTAGTTATATGATGCTCTCTACTGTTTGGAGTAAGAATTACATAGTATTTATTCATCAAATGTTATTTGTTAGCATGTCCTATGGAGTATCATCATTTGTATTTTTAAATTGAAATTTGCCTTAAAAAATCATACATAAATTACAAAAATAACTTGTCATGTTAAAATATAAAAGCAAAGTAGGATTTAAAATATAGTCCCTTAAATTTATAAATAGTCACAAAGTAGGCAAGCAAGAAACAAAAACATGTGCCTCACCTCAACCAAACTTTTATCTCAGTTCTGAAAACACATGTATGTATTATGTCATCCTTATGCAATTTATTTTGCTTTGAAAAATCTCACAGTATAAAGAGAAACCTGACCTCTAAAGCACCCCAAATCTCATTTCTGTTTCTCAGCATGTGACACCCTGTTCTGGCCACATTACAGAAAGGAAGCTGTGAATCAACTGGTCACAGTCCACAGGAGAGCACCAAGAAGAATGACAAGGGAGTCACAAAATGTGGAAGAGGTACTTAGTGTTGTTCTGTCTAAAGAAAAGGCAACTGAGAAGAGGCATGGCAACAGTCTTCAAACACGTAACTGGAGAATGTGATATTATCCACGTCCACTGTGGACAGGAAAGATTCAGATCTGGCACAAGGGAATACTTTCTATTAAAGTCAGCAAGCACCGGTATTGCCAGGTGAACACCCCAATGTCTGTAGCCTTTAGGGACAGGTGTGGCATGCACTGCTCAGAAATGACCTAACCAGAGATGATCCTGTGTGAGGGGACATGGATGGAGCTGATGAACTCTTCTGGTGCTGCCTTTGCGTCTCGCTTCAATGCGGCCAGAAAAAAACCCCAACAACCCCCGGAAGCCCACTGGAAACACCTTGTGTTTTCCAGCTTTCAAGGCAGGGCTGCCACCCGTGTCATGCACTCCCCAGGCACAACAACAGCTGGGGACTCATCAGAATCTTTTCTGTAACAGCGTGGAAGACCCTGGTACCACCATCCGGGCTGGGCTTCACCCCAGCACCCTCTGCAGCCCTGCCTTGCCGGGCCGGGCCGCGCTGGGGTGCCCGAGGGAGCCAGGGGCATGGGGACGAGGCCCCGAGGCGATCACGGCGTGAGGGAGGCACAGCCCGGTGGGGGAATCCAGGACCTCGGTGCGGGGACCCCTGATCCGGGTGTGAGGGATCCCTGATCCGGGTGTGAGGGATCCATGATCCCGGTGCGGGGATCCCTGATCCGGGTGTGAGGGATCCCTGATCCGGGTGTGAGGGATCCATGATCCCGGTGCGGGGATCCCCGATCCGGGTGTGAGGGATCCCTGATCCCGGTGCGGGGATCTCTGACCCCGGTGCGGGGATCCCTGACCCGAATATGAGGGATCTCTGACCCCGGTGCGGGGATCCCTGACCCGAATATGAGGGATCCCCGATCCGGGTGTGAGGGACCCCTGATCCCGGTGCGGGGATCCCTGACCCGAATATGAGGGATCTCTGATCCCGGTGCGGGGATCCCTGACCCGAATATGAGGGACCCCTGATCCCGGTGCGGGGATCCATGACCCGAATATGAGGGTTCCAGCTCTCCCCCATTCTCCGCTCCTGGCCGAACAGCCCCCGTGGTGTTCCCTCCAAACCCTCCCTCCTTCTCCGCAGCCGAGCCCGGAACCCTGGCGCGGCGAGGCGCGGTTTCCGGCGGGGCGGGCCGCGCGGACCGCGGTGCCCGGAAGCGGCTGCCGCTGCCCTTGCCCTCGGCCCGGCCGCGCTCCTGCAGCTCCCGGGCCGCTCCCGCTCCCTCCCGGCCCTGACCATGTGGCGGACGCGGGCGGCGGCGGCTTGGTAAGCGGACGGGCCCCGGCGGGCTGCAGGCGGAGCGGCACGGCGGGTTGGGGTGCGGGGTGCGGGTGGCGCGGGGCTGGGCCTGAGGCTGCTGCAGGGAGCCCCGGGCTGGGCAGTTTCCCATCCTCCAGCGCCCCTGGGACCTGCGGGAGCGGTGCGGGTGGAACGGAGCTGCTGCTCCCGCATGCTCGCTCTGGGGAGCCCGGGCCGCTTTGCCGTGCTGGCGTTGTCCCTGCCAGCAGCTGCCTTGCTGTTTCCCACCGTTCTGCCGCACCATTCCAGGCTGGAGCAGTGACAGTGAAGGTGGATAATGGCACGGTGTTCTTTGGCAAATTTTACAGTCATGGAATGGTTTGGGTTGGAAGGGGAACGTGGGGATCATCTAGTTCCAGCCCCTATTTGGGAGCGGCAGTAGGAAAATAAACGTTGTCTAGTGATGAGTGAGAAAGAAAATGCCAGCGTGCTTTTTGTTGGGTTATGTTTGCTCTGCAGTCACAGGCATTGCAGGTCACTTACTTGTGCTTTAGGAGACATTTATAATCTCGGTGCAGTGTTGCAGGTTGCAGGACTGTAATCAGGCAGAGCCGCTCATGTCTGGAAGGATAGTTTTTGTTATTGTTAAAACCGACGTTGCAGAAGCCTGAAATTTGGAGCTCATTAAGCACTTCATTTAATAGCGTTGTTCTGCCATCCTTTTCAATCTGGCTGTACTTTCCACTGAAGATCCCAGGGTGATTTTTTGGTCAGTGTTCATCAGGAGATTTAGCAGCAGGAGGAGGGAAGAAATAGAAAATGGAAGTTTTGGTGTGATGGAGGAGTAGGGGGGGGTTTAACGAATTATAAGATTTCAGATGTGCAGGTAAAGCAGTTGAGTTTGAAATATGGAGCAACACTTCGAACGGAAGTTGTGGATTGAGGTTTTGCCAGATGACTGTAATGGAATTCAAATTTTCCTTCAGTTTAAACACACAGACTGAATGCTATAAAATACAACGTGTTCTAAAAGAAAAATCACAGAGAAGAAAGTTACATAACAGTACACAAAATGCCTTTAGCCCAGGTGAAGATGAATAATGAGGAGTGACTGCCACAGTATGTGCTACCACATGGTCTCTGCTGAAAATAATAAATATCTGTGAAGTGGTAATGACTGCAAAACAAAATAATGAACAGCCCAGTCAGTGGCATGCTTCATGCAGGCTTATCACACCCTGATTTAAAAACCTGTCTTCAAAACTGGGAAATTAAACATTTCAAAACTGGGAAATTAAACATGTGGAGGCACCTTTTGTATTGGTTCTATTTGTAGTTAATTTCTGAGCCTCTTGTAATTCCATGCCCAAGAGGAGAAATGCTTTACTGGTTTAGGAATTGTTCTGTTTCTGCTCATTAATCTCTTTCTAGGTTCTAAGTTTCTTCTTGCCAAAGCCCAGCCTTACAGAGATAGTTTGGTATAGCAGCAAAGGGTCCTTCACAGCCACAGTGATTTAGGAATGAGGACTTGCAGAGTTGTCCCTGGAGCTCCTGTACTGAGCTTTCCATTGCATTAAAGGAAATTTCTAAACTTAGATGGCTAGCAAAATTGGTCTTTAAGAGAGAAAAATGTCTGAATTCTGATTTTGAACTTCTCATCCAAAAGCTCAGTTTCTGGATTAAAAGTCCTTTTTATGACAAAGTCTTTTGCTCCTCTGGACGTTAAGAACATTGTCTGTTTTCTCTAGTACCATGGAGATCTTGAGGCAAAGAACTGTATAGATCCTAGAGCATGGTATTAGAAAGTGCTTAATACTTGCCACTAACTGTGATTCACTTGTTCTCTTCAAAATCTGTTAACTTGAAACTGTTTTAGGATTATGGGATTAATAATTTGCCATTTCAGTGATATGAAGCACTTTATTTTTTCTTTTTTTTTTTTTTTAATTGTCCCATTTGGAAGTAAATGCACTTGATAATATTGAAAACCCTGAAAAAAGCATCAAAGAACAAGCTTTCCTTTCAACGTTTACAAGTTCAAGCCTGTAACATCACATATATTTTGCATTCACTAAATGATTTAATATTAACCATTCTGATATGATGGTACATCCAAAAATTACGGAAGAAATTACTTTTTTCAGAGCAGTTGTCTTTTCCCCTAAACTAACAAAATTACCTTAAAACGGTTGCAGTGTGCAGACAGTGTAATCAAAAGTACACAAGTTTTATTTCAGGCTGTGTTTGCACAACACAGGCAGGATTGATTAGGCTCCTGTGTTTTAACATGTGCTTTTCATGGCTGAGCTCTGCTTTCAGAGTCAAATCTTCCAGACTTTTCTGTCTTAAGTCTGAATTCGTTCATGAAAGCATCAACACACATGGTGCAGCCACCTCCAGAACTAATCTTTTCTGTGCATGACCCAAGACAAAGCCATAGTCTTGTAATCCCAGAACCACAGCAAGTGAAAGGAACTGAAAGATGTCATTAAGCTCATGCTTGGCCTAAATAGGACAAATGTATTCTACAAAGAATTTTTTTTCTGTGTATTGGGTTTTTTTAAAGTTTGGAAATCCCCTACTAACTTAATGTTCTCTAAAAGTTCATTTAGAGAATAAGACAGGCCAAACTGTTAAGTTTTCTTTCATGTTGCAAGTCTTCTGTGGGCTCTTGGCCCAAACAATACTTTATGACACGTGTTACTTGCCTTATTGCAGTGTGAAACTTAAATGTAATCCTTACAGACTTGAGAATTTGTCCTTAAGGTTTTGTGTCTGTAATCACTAGAAATACTAGACCTGTTAACAATGTTTGCAGCTTTTTATTTTCCTCATAAGCATAGCAGTAGTAGCTGGAAATTGTGCATTCAAGATGATGTAATAAGATTATCTGTAACCACATGAAATATTATGTGGATTGCTTCTAAAGAGGTGTTTGAGTTAATGGTGTGTTGAAGAAATCAGTTGAAGTTTTTGTTTCTTTCTTTTAGTGTCATCTGCCAGAGTCTAGCAAATAGGAGCTGTGGAATAAAGAGCAAATCACCACTCCAAAACCTGCATCTTGTTTCCCGAAGCATACATCATCCCTACTATCCAAGTTCAAAGTTCCAGAGACCTCCCTTAAGGATATCCATTCAGCAGTTCTCTTCTCTGAATCGTCTTCCCCTTCACAAAACAAAACTTTTAAATGTAAAACATGGATACCAGTCCCACAGGAACTTTTGGCTGGCCAGATTAGCCTCTAGGCTTCTCAAAGTTCGCTATCTCATCTTAGGATCTGCAGTAGGAGGTGGCTACACAGCTAAGAAGGTATTTATCTCTGGAAGCTACTTTATGCATTTTGTCTTTGTTATTGCATACTTCAGAACAGAATTTCTTGTTATAGCCACAAAAATACAAGATGCCATTGCTTGGTTAACTGATGGTAATAAAGATGAGTGAATATGGAAAACATTGTTAAAAGATCAAAGTACTACTCATACCTAAAGATGGTGGGTTAGTATGTGTTTTGTGTGTAGGTAGTAGTTGCTCATACACTTCTCTATGTACATTTTCTTTTCTATTTCTATCATGATTTTTTTCCTTTCTCTGTTAGACATATGAGCAGTGGAAGGACATGCTGCCAGATCTCGAGGAATATAAGTGGATTGTTCCTGACTTCATTTGGGAGCTTGATGAACTTGTTGACTTCGGTATCACAAAGCCATGATGTTACTCTGTCTAAAGATGGCATGTGTAAAACTTAAACATAGGAATGTAGGTCCTCAGGGCCTCACTCCAGGGAGTAGCTTTTCAGATGTAATTTGAGTGGACTCTGATTTTTGGAGTTCGATGTGTGTTTCACCAAGGCATTTGTATCAGTGTGTTTGTAAGAAGAAATTAAGCTCTGTTTAGCATGGATATTCCCTAATACATCCTTTCATTTGAGAATGTTCTTGGTCCTTTCATAAAGCCATATAATCCCATTAGTGAAAGGAGAGTTGCAGCATGATCAAGGGAGCTCACACAAGTTTTGGTAGTATTATGCAGAAAGTTCTTTCTTTCTATATGAATGACTTAAAAGTGAAGATATAAATAGATCAGTAAAAAATATGTGTGAGTAAAAGACCAGTTGAAAATGCAGAATAGTGAACCTGCCTATCTACAAAATTATCTTGAAGATACAGAAGAAAAGAAAATGAAAAATACAGACTTGCTTTCCTGAGCCTTCAGGTTGCAGTAGAGGCTTTTGTGTGTCCTTTTTAGATTAAGGACAGAAATCTGAAAATCAAGCACTGACTTATATCTTATATGCAGGGTAGAAACATGATGTTCTTTTTTTTTTTTAATAATCTCTATAAAGATTTTACTCTTTAGAATGGTAGAGTGGTTTGGATTGGGAGGAGCCTGACAGATATTTAGCTCCAACCTCCATGTCATGTGTGAGAATTGCACAGATAAATGCAGAGATTGAAAACTGATACAAGTTTTTCTTGTTCTTACTGCAGGTGGACACTACATTTTTATAGTACTTTAAAGCTAATGATTTTTACTTTTAAGGATCACAAAATTGGCTTGTTTATGAAATTGAAAACTAAGCTTTTCTTAAAAAGATTCAAGACATGAGCATAGTTAGAGTTTCACGTAATTTTAAAAAATCCTCTATGAAGTATGTGAAAGGATAATCTATGGATTGTGGTAAAATGCAGCAATAGGTTTTTGGCAATTATAAAGTACCTGAGGCAGCCAACTTATCAGGAAGTTCAAAGTCTAAAAAAAGCAAGTGGTTTTTCAGATCTGATAATCTTTCCCAGCAGTAGTGGGGGGAGGTGCATGTGGAAAGAATCTTCTTCATACTTTAAAAAAAAATTTAAAAGCCATATCCTGAAACAGTTACTAGGTTTTATAGCCTAAGCCATTTTTGTTCACAAAAATAATCGAAAAAAGCCCAACTCACTACCTGTTGTACTGTTTTCCTAGAAAAACTTCTCAGAGCCCTCCCTGATGCAGATGACCTTGCCAAACTTGTGCCTGACTTTGACAAGATTGGAGAGAGCCTCGCTTCACTGAAAGGATTTCTTTCTCCTGGTGAGAACAAATTTTCAGCTAAGTTTTAATTTCAAAAGCTTAACCTATTTCATGATGAGGGTATAGGTGTGTCCTTAGACACTAAAACAAAGCAGATCCTGAAAATGTTTGTGTTTGTATTGAGTATCACTTCTGAAAGGGCTGTGGACACAGGTAAGTGTAATGTATTTTTAAAAGCAAGAATTCTAGTAGCAAGTGCAGAGAACTATAACGTGAAATTGAATAGCAAACTTGAATTCTTGTACAACTCTAACAGCTTGAAAGCTCAATTCTTCAGGGGGTCAGAGAAGCTGAATGTGTCCAGCTAGAACTTGGTGAGAGTGTCACTGGACAGGAGCAATATCACAGCTGTTACAGGAGAAAACAGTTGGATTTTTAAGAGCGAAGGTTCTTCATGTTGCAAGCAAGTGAAATAGGGGATTTGTCACAAAGGTATTCTTCTGGGTTGAATGATGTTTTCCATCTGGTCATGGGCCCAGGAAAACTTGCATGGAGATTTAAGTTAGGTGGGGCAGTGTTTCAGAGGAGCATGTGAGTTCTAAATCCTTCAGAAAAGGCGCAGGGATGGTTTGTCTCTTCAGTGTATCCAGGCAGCAGCAGGCTTAATGGTTTTCAGGTTTTATTAGACTTAAATGAGACATTCCTATTGCTGGGCTTTTTAAAACTGAGAATGAACACAGCTCAAAACTTCATTCATTCTTATAATAAACTGCAAGATTATTTGTATTATATACCTTAGTAATTATCAAAACACATAAATTTGTATTTATGAAAGATTCTGTCTGTGAGGGGTTATATCATTGTTCTAAGTATGTTAGAAAACATTTTCATATCAGTATGCATAAGTAGTACGTTTTTGTTTCTTGAAAATACTGTCAATGGCAGAACTAACTTATTAATCTTACAAACACGGCAAGAATCTAAGTAGAGGCCAAATTCAGCAGAGTGACAAGTAGATTACAATCTCCTATGTATTTTGGCTGTTTAAATTTTAACAGTTTAAAATTGTGTTGTTGTTGACTGATAGTGAGATGTTGCCTATTACTTGTTATGATACTCACACTGGCATAGTGGCCATTTATGATTGTGTGGTCCTGCAAATGAAACAAAGATCCCTCATCTTCATTTTGCATTTTGTTTTGTGTTTATAATTTTTATTTCCCCTCTTCTGCTGATTCTTCACAGGTTACAATTTGGTTAGTGAAGTCATAGGAGCTTCTGATCTACTTCTGTTGTTAGGTGTGTAAAAGCCCTTTTTCCTGCCCTTAACCTGCCTTTTTACAGCAAACTTTTAAAGCACTACTATACTAAGAGGAGTGAATATCAATATAAATACAACTATTTACAGCAACATAATATGGATTTACAAATACTTTCCAACTATTTTTAAAATAATTCATAGAATCACAGAATTGCAGAATATGCTGAGTTGGAGGAGGCTCATCAGGATCATCGAGTCCAACTCTTGGCTCTTCCCAGGGATATCCTAAAAAGGATATCCTAAAAAGTCCCACCATGTGCCTGAGAGAGATGTCCAAAAGCTTCTTGAGCTCTGCCAGGCTTGGTGCTGTGACCACTTCCCGAGGAGCCTGTTCTAGTGCCTTCACCTTCTGGGTGAAGAACCTTTTCTTGACCTAGGTCCTCCCCTGTGAGAATGAATAGATTAATGGTTGATATATCTCTGCCACAGTCCTTAGCAGATGCTTTTTATTTCAGGCTTGTTCCAGAAGCTTCTTTTGAAAACTTACCATTACAATAGGAAAGATTTTTTTTTTCCTCTTTACAGTAACATCAGTGGATTTTGTATTATGCTTCTGTCTTTCTCAAAAATTCATTCTACAATACTTTGAGAACTTCTAATAGTCTAGCTGAAGCTGCCTGCTCCCTTGTGATATAACTAATCTGAGTCATAAACTAGATATAAAATTTTCAGATGAGTTTTAAACTGATTTTCTTCTTCAGTTTCTTAAGATGAATTCTTTTATAGGAACTTCAAAGATTATTGAATTGCTAACTCATAGGGGTTGAAGCTTTAATTTTCTAGTAGGTGTACTATGAAAATTTTTAAGTGCCTTTTGCATCTTATTATTAGTTTCTGTAATTGTGTCCTAGGTTCTCCAGGAGAAACAGCATTCCGGGCTACTGACCAGGGATATGACAATGACAAACAGTTCAGGAAGGTAATTACTCACTTGCAAACCTGAAAATGAGTCTATAAACAGGTATTTATTGTTTGAAAAGGCATCAATAGCCCATTGCAGAAGTTCATTTGAAGCAGCTTGAAAAGAATTTAATGTTGAAAATTAGTTCAGTATGCATTACTGCTTTTGTAAGTAGTACAGTGATAATAAGCATTTTGGTGTAAAGAAATAAAAGGCAGATATGAAAATGTTTAGTGATTGCATTAAGAAAATTGGTTTGT
The DNA here is from genome assembly GCA_013396995.1 of Dicaeum eximium. Taxonomy (NCBI): domain Eukaryota; kingdom Metazoa; phylum Chordata; class Aves; order Passeriformes; family Dicaeidae; genus Dicaeum; species Dicaeum eximium. The sequence goes on along the minus strand of VWZP01005658.1, from coordinate 4,807,982 downwards.
AATAAGAATGTGATTTTAGGTATTATATGTGCATTTGCAATTTTTCAGGGCATGGTCTCCATGGCACTTGAGTTTATAACTTAGTACTGAAGTTGGTTTAGGTGTTTATATTTAAGCATTTCTGCTTCCAGCCTCGTTTCTGTTGACATTTTCACAGTTGTAATTCTTACTTAAGAGTTTCTGCCTTAAAGAATTTCCATTTCTTAAAGTAGTCTGTTTTTTACTTTTTTATCTAGATAAATCATACATCATATTTTTCTTACTATTTTCTGGAAAACAATGTTACTGTATTTTGATAACTTAAAGTTTTAGCACTTTTTTTCTTGAAGTCATGAAAGTGAAGTTTATTTTTTTCATTTTCATGAACATTTCTGTTAAGTTCCTAAATGCCATGTTGCTCATTCTTTAAAGGCTTTTTATTTTTCCTGTGTTTATTTTTAAAAATTGTTTTACAAAAATGGACGGAAAATAATATATATCAGGGCATTTGTAAATTATCTTATGGTTCTTTTTGAACTGAAACTTTCTGAATATAACTGGGGCTTCTCCTTAAACATCTTTTCTGTATATGCAGGCATGTATACATTTATTCTACATTAATTCTGCATGGTAACATATAGTGAAACATGTACAAAGCTCCAATCTTAGAACCATTTTTCCCCCTGCAGAACGGTGATGGATTTTTGCATGAGAATTAACCTAGCTTTTCATTTCCCCTTTGTCTGTAAACTGTCTGTATTTTTCTCCAGAGTGATTGCTTAGCACAGGTTTCACTGTGTAAAACATAACACCTTAGTATTGGTTTGTGAAGAAGTGGCCATCTTAGTTTATTGTCTCTGATAACTGAAATAACTGACACGTTTACTGAATACCACTAATGTCATTAAAACTTGTTATTCCTGTGGTTGTTTTGGATGCAGTGATATCTGCATTTTAACTTTGAGTGTGGGATGGAAAATGTCACCAGATTAAATCAATATGATTAAGAAAATTTTGTCTGGTCTAATAATTATATCTGATAAGAAACTTTATTTTGCTAATTAATATGATCAGTTTGGTCAGAATATTTCATATTCATAGGCATATATGAATACCTAACAGAGCATAATCACCAAGGCAGGTGATTTATTAGCAGGCAAAAATATTATTTTCAAGACAATGGATAAGATGGCCTATTTGCACTCAATGCTTACCGCTGCCAAGCAATGCTAGTTTAAGAATTGTGATTGTATGGGTTCATAAAGTGATTGTATGGATGCTGTAGTATGATATTAAATGTGCCTGATGAGCTGGTTTTCTTTGTTTTGTTGTGAAGAGATTAGTAACTGATAAATGTTGAAATTATCTGTTTGGAGGAATTTTCTGAAGAATTGTTACAGGATGTGATCTTCAGACAGGTCTCTAAAAGCTTCCAGTAGAGTAAGTGAGAAACCAGTTGTTTTGCAGAGGAGCTTTAAGAGAGTGAAAGATGTCCTGAACACCAAATCAGGCTCTACTACTTCTTGTCAGCTAATGTGTTTATCCTATAATCTCTCATTTAATCCAAGAAGTACAATATTTTAAAAAGAGAATTAAATTAAAATCACTGGAGTGTTCAGATAAGTAGTTTAAATATGTAGCATTTAAGTCTTGTTTTACCTGGATTAAATAATAAATTTTTTTGTGGGAGAAAGAAGTGTGAAGATAGATAAAAAAACTATAGTGAAGTAAAAATAGTGTATCATAAGTGAGGAACTAGTTGAGACTTCTACTTGAAACAGCTGTGTTACCTTCTTAGGTTATCTTGCACTATTATCTGTCTCCATGAAAATTTTCTTTAAGAAATAGTTTCCTCTTAAAGCAAAAAATTTCCAAATCTCAGTGTTTAGCATTAAAGAGAATGAATAGTGGTTATAGCTGTGATGGAGTTGGGTTGAAAACTGTGACTCAGGTCTTGATGTGGGGCTTAGAGTCCTTTCTCTGTCTGGTTCTTGGTTCCATCCCATGCCCTGAAGAGCAGGTGCAGTGTGTGATTGTCTCACTCAGCCTGCACAGGCTCACCTTCAGCTGGTCTCAGGAGCCACACAACATCCCGCAGCTACTGCTGCAGAGTGAGACAAGACTTGAGTAAGGACTATCATTTACTCAGATTTTTTCTTAACATTCTTTTTTGTTTCATTCTTCCTTGCAACTTATGCAATAAAGTTTCCATAATTTTCTCTGTTTTGTTAAGGGTGCTATTATATTTCCAACTTATTTTCCAGTTTCATGTTATAGATGCTGTGGATAAAATTGTTACATTTATTCAAATTCTTAAAAATTGATCTCTTTACCTATCTTATAATTTTCACTCCTTTGTATTCCTTTTGAATTAAAGAGTCATACTCAGCTGCAGTACAGTATATTAACTTTTAATATAAGATAATAGGGGATGAGAGAAGTTTAAAGAATGCACAGTAACAATGTCAGGGTTTGTCCCAATATATCAACTACTGTGGTCTATTAACTCCTGTTATTCCCTACCCTCTATATTGTTTCTTTGACAATGAAAAGAATAATGTAATGGTTGTAAAGAACTTGATTTTTGAAATTGCATTAATTAATTGGTGTTGATTTTTCTAGCAAAAATCCTTTAAAGGACAGATTGATTTTTGTGGAGGGGACATGCAGTGATAGTGTCCAATGACAGAGAGATATAAATATTTTTGTTTGTGTCTTGGTTTATGCCAGCTGGGGTGCTGTGTATATAGTTCTGTGCTATTTAAGGTTCATAATTTTTTAATATTAATTTTTTTTAATCTAAAACAGTAAATTAAGGACTAAAATATAAAGGAAATAATATTAATGAGATTGTTGGTTGATATATACAAAGAAGATAATGTTACAGAGAAATGACAATTTTTTATTTGAATATTTTGTTAAATGATGTGACTGTAGTTGAAAAGGATTCTCTATTGTGGAATAAGAGATGTCTTTGATGTGGAATACCAGATGTCTTTAACAGGAATTGCTCATTAAGTAATTAGATTTGGTGGCTTCAAACTTCTGTTACATTTCCTGTTTAAATACTGAAAAGCCTTCATGGAAGATTTTGTTCAGTGTTTCTCTTGTATTTTTGGACCCACAGTATAATGTTTAAAGGGAATGAGTTGGGTCCTACCGAGAGTTTCCCTGTGTGAAAAATGGCAAAATATTATTATTGTTCTTCCAGCACTAAATGTAGCCATGAGGCTTCCTCTCCTTGCTGCTGTGTAGTAATGAAATCTTTGTCTGAGTTCCTGGCTCAGTTTTAGTGCATTTGCTAGTCTGGCATTAGAGACATTTATTAAATCTGAAAGTGGTTCAGTAAAATGCAAATGAGAAGATTTTTCTATGCTTCAAATTATACAAATCACTGTTTAAGAAATGTTTATATTTGATCATTTGATTGTGTCTCTCCTTTTATCCATTCCCTTGTGTTGTTTATCCTTATGTGTACATGCCTGTGTGTGTATTTCATGCAACAAATGTATACCTTGATGATGGATGTCTTGAATTCTTACACCAAAGTTCTATTTCAGATCTTGTTTTGATTCCTGAAGTACATTTTTGAAACATTTCATTTCACTGAATGTTTTCTTAGAAGATATATGTTTTTTGAAAAGAGCTTTTTTTAAATAGTTCATTAATATTCTTCTCTGCATTCTTTGAAATAAACAGTTCATAAGTTTCCAGTAGATGCTGGCATTAGTATTTCTCAACCAATTTTGAAAGACAGCTCACCATTTTAGGATTGTTTGGTGTGCAGAGAGAAGACAAGAAAACTATGCTTTGTGGAAATGCTGAATGAGTAAAAGAATAAGCATCAAGTTCTATGGATTCTTTGAATGATCAGGAAGGGTTATGATAGCATGAATTAAAATTGCAGTGTGTTACAGAAGTGGAGAGGGAGCTTTTTCCTTTTTTTATGCTCGAGAAACTGTTTCTCTTCTGCTAGTTCGAGAAAGTTAAGTTGCAGGCAAAAATCATCTTTTTATAAACTGTCTGTATTTTGCTAGGAATAAAACAAAGCAAAAAAACCTTGAAGAACTTTTACTGGCAAAGCTGAATCGAACAGTTTTGTAATATTTTAAAGCTGAGATAGTTATAGATAGAATTTTGAAAATATTTATATTCTTAGTTAAAGTTGAATATAACGTAGCTAAATGTTGGTTGCTTTGTTCTACCTGGATTTGCAAAATGCATGGTTTTGCTGGCTCTATCCACTCCAGCTAGAAAGAGATCCTGCTAATGAAATTTCACTTGTGTTTGAACTGACCCGTTCATACCTGTTTTTCATCTGTCTTTGTCATGCCTTTTGGTTTAACTTTGTTCTCCTTACACCCCAAATTTTTCCTCTCCTTTTTATTATAAACTCACGGCAGGGCCTGCTTGGGGAGCTCATTCTGTTACAACAGCAAATCCAGCAGCACGAAGAGGAAGCACGCAGAGCCGCTGGCTTCTCTTCCCAGCAGAAGCGAAAGGTGATGGCTTAAGGGATGATATGTTCTGCATTCACTCTAATCAAATACTTCAGCTCTCTGCATTTGAGCTAGAAAAATCTAACTAATTACATTGTGGACGCAAATAATTGGCCAACTTCACTGCAGATGTATGGTCCTGTTTCAGTTTAACCAAGTTGCATTTAAGGAATGATGTTAAAAGCAAAACAGGTACTTTGCGTCTCTTTGAAATTGTATTATCTCTGCCTCTATAAAAATTGCTATTTAAAGTTCATACATTAAAAATGCATTTAAGGAAAGTACATTAATTAATGTCAAACCTATTTACTGTTGCTTGTTTATGGTAGCTCTGTCTTGTAAGAGTGTGGCTATTTACAGGGAATATATCTCTGGGACCTTTTCTCCCCTGCTTTAAACTGTTGCCAATCTGAAAATGACAGCAGCTCCTTAGTAATAATTTTGCACAGACAATTGAATACTGCTGATAATAACAGTATCTACTGTATATTCATCAGTGGTAGTCCTTTGTCTGTTTTCCATGTTAAAGCAGAATTTTTACTGATTTGTTGCGCTTGTTGAACATCTGTACTTCTCTTATTTAATTTAAGCTCTGATCATTTTGTTAATTATTATATGGCTGATTGGAAATTCCGCTTAAATTGGGATATTTTAGTTGTCTGATCTGTTGCAATGTGTAATTCTTGACCACACTGCTTTGTTGGCTGCTTTGTGCCTCCTTAAAGCTTTCTGATTAGTCATACTTTTCATCGGCTTTAGAATTGAGCTCTGAATACAGAACTTGTTCTTCTGTACATCTGAAGATAAATCCCACAGAAAGAGAAATGGACTAAATATGAATTAAACTTTTAGACATATTTGCATAGCTGTAATTGTCATCTTTTTTAGTCCATCAACAGAAGAAAATCAGTGCTCTCTGAAAATACAGCAGTACTTCAATGTTTTACTTTCTTGCCATCTTATTGTACGTGGTTTAGACTTACAAGCTCCCTCGTCAGATTGTATACAATTTATTGAGAGAGCTGGAGTATGGAATAATAGATTGAAGTAATAATAAAATGTGTGAACTTGTAAAAATTGCTGGGAAAACAACACAATGTTTGATATATAAAAATTTATCAGCCTAATAAACACAATCAGGAAGAAAAATGAGCTTGATACTACATTTGTTTCTGATTGAGATTCTACTTTGTTAGTACTTTGTTGCAACTAATTCCACAATTCCCAAGCTGTCAAGAAACTGCAAGGGCTGTCTTTGTAAATGTTATCCTGCCCTCCATGGCAGGTACTCTGTGTTTTCAGAGGATTGAAGGTCTATCTTCCTTTGCATATGGAAAGTTTTCACTTAGCATTCAATGTGTTATTTGGCCTACATGCCTTATGACAAGGAATGAGTCTTGTTTGTCACACTAACCTTTATGTTTGAATCAATTTAAAAGAGACTGTAAACTATTTTCTTTAATACCTTGATATAAGGATATGGGTCAAAGAAACCAATTGTTGATCCACATTCTCCTTTGGAAGAACAAATTGTGACTGTCATTGAAATAAGTCATTGCAGGCCCTTCTGACAGGGAATAAACAAATCCTTTTTATTTTTTAACTGAGTTAACTTGCTTGCATGTCTATAAGAAAACATGGTAATTTTATTTCTGTTCTTGAAAGTTTTGTCACCCAATTTATTTGCATATTTTTCCATTTTAATTTATTTACTCAGTATTAAATCTACTGCAGTTGTAATTGAATAACAGTAAAAAACATCTCATAATCAGGAGAAGATACTAAAACCAAAAATTTAACCCTCTCTTGTTGATTGTTTATTTTGGGCAGCCTGTTGATAAATATTTAGCAATAAAATTGTTTACAACTACACTGTGCATGGCTGCTTGACTGCATTTTGTGTGGGCCTTGATATTTTCATTTAAATTATTGGAAATCATTGTAGTTCTGCACATAATCAATTTAAAATTATTTGTAGTCTAGTTAGAGAATATACAAGACCTAAATCTGTCATTTCAAAGGTACTGAATTTACAAATGCACATGATTATTTTATGCAATATGTGACAAAGGCTGTTGAAAAGCAACTGCTGTGCAAAATGTGTAACTCCATAAGGAGCTTTTGGGTATCTTAGTGAACAGATATGTGTGCAAGGGCTCTTGATTAAAAATAAGTCTCCAGTATTCTTTTCTCATAATTCTTTATGGTGGCAATGGGGAAGGAGGGAGGGATCTTGAGTTACAAACCATATTGAACTGAATTAATCAAATACTCATGTGCCTATATAAACATACTTTAATAGTTCATTTTTTTGGGGAGGGGGGATAGAAATCAGAGATCAGTCTTATGTGACTGTTAGTACTTCAAATTGATACATTAGCTTTAGCTTTTATTGGCAACTTAAGAATTTCTAGCAATATTATCAACTACATATTCAAAATACTAAATGTACTAACATTGAAATCACGCCTGCACCAAGCACTGAGGCAAAGACATCATTCTAGAGCTGTTTGTTTGTTTTGACATAACTTGCCTAACGTCCTTGTTAGAAGTTGTCATCTAGTGCTAGATAATTCTTTGCTTCAGATCTTGCAACTTGAGACTGTGCAGTATTTTGGCTTTCTGTGTCGAACAGAAGCATCAGCGCACACAGACGATGCCCGTGGGTGGAGGTGTCTGTAGGGAAGCACTTCAGAGGTGCATCATGGCCCCACAAGTCCTTTGAGAGCAGCAGAGAGCAGGAAAATGTCTCCTTTGAAAGTCTGCAGCACATGGAAACACTGTTTTCCTTTTCCTTCCTAAATTGTCTTGCTTCTTTTGTCTCTGCATATAATTCTCTTTGCCTTCCTGTTTTTATTTTCCCCTTATATCTCTGAGGTGTTGGAGGTGTGTGTATATGTAAATGTTTATTTACATGTAGCACCTTGTGACTGCATGCATCAAGTCCTCTGTTCAACTAACCCTGTTTCTGATGTACTTTTGCTACCACTGAATAACAGCAATGAAAAGTTAATTTACAGCATTTTGTCTTTCCTCTTTATGATAGAAAATAATTGGAATAAGATGAAAGTGTCAGCTTGGATTTCTTTCTATAAAGTACAGACACAATTCTTCAGGCTTAACAGCTGAATGGTATTGATCACTATAAGTAATTGTGGATTATTCTTGTTTAGTCTGTAACAACTGTTGTAAAGTTTTAGTAATGGAATTAATTTATGTCTAAATAACAGCTGTCCTCTGCATTCTAGATAATATGCTCTTTCTCATCTGAAGCCAACTTGAGTTGTAAATGTCACATGGGCTTTATCACATGAGCTTTATTTAAATATTGACACACTCAGAAATTGTTTAGGTTATCATTTTTCTAGATTGAATATTTCATAAGTCAACCATTAGATGTTGTTGTTTGTAAATATTTACGTCACAAGAATTTGTATTACAGCATTTATGCTTTTTGTCTTTGTGTTATTAAAAGGGGATTGTTTAAAACAACTGTTTACTGCATTTTAATTAACACATTTTAGGAACATTTGGCTTAGAATGTTTCTTGGTGCTTGATCTTATTACATTAATGCTTTGAACCTCAAGATCTCTTGTACTATAATATCGTAATTTTTCCAGTTTTAATGTAATATAAATAATTTTTAAGTAGCCCTTCAAGACTGTCCTGCCTATCTAAAATGTATGAAGTTGTGCAGCACATTTAGAATTCTGACAAACAAATATGAAATAAGAATGCTTATGAATATTCATAAATAGTGAATACTTGCCTGAAAGTATTTTCTGTACCAAGCAGGGGTGCAGTGATTTTATCACATTAAGATGGTGCTAATTCAGAAAGTGAATATACAAGATCCTGAGAGTTTCACCACAAAAACTACATTTAGTTCAGTGGCCAGAAATATCAGCATCAAATGAAGCTGCTTTTCCTTAAGCCAACTTTCCCAGTATTAAGTCTTGAAGAGTTAATTTTTACATTTGCATGTACTGAAGTTCAGACAATTTTCTGATGTGAAACTCCTGTTGCAGATAGGGCTTTCCATCAGCTTAAATTTCAAATGCTAATTGAAGAATTTTACTTGCTATAAAATGCATGTCCCTTTTTTTATGTGGAATGAAGCTTTCAGTTCATAATTTGGTTACTTACAGTGCTTAAACTAACCAAGTGATGGTAGCCGTGATTATTTTTCTTTGTAGGTTTCTGACAAAGAGAAGATTGATCAACTTCAAGAAGAACTTCTACGCACTCAGGTGACTTTTCTGAGTTATTGATGCCTTAAGTAGTGATTTATGTGCAGTAGATACAGATTTGCTAGACAGAAGCACACCTGAAGTATATTTGGTAAAAATGCAGTGCTTTTTTCAATTTCTGAATGTATCAGTGCAGAGTCCTCTGTGTTGGCACAGGCCAAAGTTCAGTCTAGTCTGTTCTTTGACAGTGACCTACAGAATGCAAAACCTCATTCCAACCAAGTTTTAATCTCTCCTTGATTAGCAAGGCAGAACCAGTTATTTGTAAGCTAGATTTTTTTCAGGGATGATGCACATTTAGTCATATTTGTCAGTATTCTGGTTTTCTTGCTCACTTTAATGTACAATTAATCTTTTATCTGCAGGCTTCTCAGTTGACTGGCTCTTTGGCTCAGCTACGTTGTTTTAAAGGGGCTTTCCTAACCTTGTGATATATTTGCTAGTTTTGAGTGCCTTTATTACTTACCTTTTTTTTAAATAACATATTGAAATTTGTTTTGTTTTTAAAAGTACACTCAGGCCAAATACATTTCCATATTGTAGAAAAACATTTTCAGAGTAGATATCAATGCTATATTCATCTCTCATCTTCAGAGTACTATTGCAATCTGCTAAACAGGGCTAACTAAGCTGGTACAGTTGTCTTGATCTGAGGTTTTATGCTGAAGAAAGGGCCTAAACAAGGCTTGCAAATTTTCATTCCAGCTCCATTTTGATTGAATGGCCAGTTCCCACTGACACTGATTTCTGTATGATTCCATATGTGTAGCTTCTTCGAAAATTATGCTTAAGATGCTTAAAGATTGATCTTTGTGTCCCAAGTTTTGAACAGTGTGATCTTACAAAAACTTGTGAAGCAAAGGAGAGTTGCATTGCAAAAAAAAAAGTAATTCCAACACTCTTCTCTTGGTGAGCTTGTATTTTTAATAAATAGTGATCACAAAGGTTTCTATATTTTTGAAAGAGCTGCCTGAAGGATTTTAAGTTTTTCATAGGTAAAACTTTGCTCATGTGAATGTACTATGTCCATAATTTCACAGATATGTTTGTACTACTTTTTATAGCTCAAATACCAAAGAATGCTGGAGCGATTAGAGAAGGAGAACAAAGAATTAAGAAAATTGGTACTGCAAAGAGATGACAAGGGAATTCATCAGAGGAAGTTAAAGGTATGTGTTACAAAACCACATTGAAATATAATTCCACCATGTTTTCCATTATGCTATTCTAATTTGCATTTGGTAATTCATATATAAACTTTTAACATTTGTTCTAAGATACATCTGTTAATTTTTTGAGTCATCAAGGCTTTTATACATCCTTTTTTTTAAACTATATAACTTCTGGAAGTGGCTTCAATTGAAAAACACAAAGGGGTTACCATGTCTAAATAACTTACCTGAGTGATTGGGAAATGTGGCTTGGTTTTTTCATGTAGCTTCACTGTATTTTTGGATAATCTTGCTTCCAACTCTTGCACACACAGTCTGATACCTTTGTGCTTTGTCATGGGTCTCACTGAGTTTGGGAAGAGTAAGTTAATGGGTCAGGGAATATCATTTAATGACTGTATAAATCCAGTGAGACTGGCTTTTGTTTTTGTCTGCCAACATCCTGAGCATTCTAAAAGTGGATGTTTTCTGCTTCTCTGTCATTTGTTAACCAGTATGGATCTTTCTCTTTCCTCTGGGAATTGAAAGATTACTCTAATTTGTGCAGAAAAAGATTGATAACTCTATATCCTTGTGATTGTTTATTGTTCATCAAACTAAATAAGTCTAGATGTTTAATGGGAGAAACTCAATTTAGCTTAACTTGAAAGCTGCAAACTTTGCACTCAGTTGTTCTCTTATGCTGTACATAGGAACTCTCATTTTCCTCCTTCATCAACAGGAGTCAATGAGTGACTTTACTTGATATTGTATTTCATAGAATATCTGTGCTGCAGTATAGACAGCTGTGGTTTCAAACCATCAGGAGAAAGTAAAAGCATTTTTACACAAGTTTACAGAAGAAGTAGTCTAAGACCTTTGTTCTCTTATTTGACTGTTTTCTCTCTGTACGTTTTTTAATAGAAGTCCTTGATTGATATGTATTCTGAAGTACTTGACATCCTGTCTGATTATGATGCGAGTTACAACACTCAAGATCACCTACCTCGAGTAAGTAGATAACAAATTCAATGATTTTTACTGAAACACCATTTATACAATTAAATAGAGCATTTAATTATATTCCAGAATACTCCAGAGTTAGTGCTAGGCTATTTTCTTGTAACTCCACCTTTTTGCTTAAGACATGTCTTTCATTTTAAAAGCAATAAGATAATTTTGAAAATAACCAATTTTACCAGGCTAAGCCTGTTTTGGTTCTTAGCTAAACCCTGTCTAGATTCAGTTATTGCTGCTGTGCTCAGCTTCTCATTTTAAATGGTTTGTCTGTGCACCCCATCCTCCTTAGCTTTATGAAGTGGTTGTTGTTTCCCAGTGCGTGTGAGCGGAGCTGAATGAGTAAGGTGCCCTGTCCATCTCCCCACAGCAGTGCTGCTGTTGAGGGGGGAATTTGGGAAGAGGTTAGCCTGACTGCTGGTGTAGGAGAGAGCCAGGAATGTTTCCTGCTTGCACAACCACCTATAGCATTGGTAGCTTCTATAGGAAGCTGCTAAGATGGAGAAACTCAGGATTCAGTTCTTTCCACGCAGAAGCAGCATCTACCCAGATGAGTAGTGTTTTGCCTGCTGAAAGGATTTTGTAGAAGAAGAGAAGAGCTGCCTGCCACGAGAGCAGCAAGCCCTCCCCTTCTACATTAGATGCCCAGGCAGGGTGCTTTGTGGACTGTGCTGCCTTAAGCACAAGTGAATTTTTTTGCTTGACTACAAGTTAGTATTTCTTTAAAGATTCCATCTTTAAACCAGTGAATTTATTATCAAGCAGAATACAGCTGGTGTTGATATAGATGTATGTCTTCCTAGTCAGCTTTTGTCTAAACTTCCAAAATGTCCTTCCAAAAGCCAATGCTGTTTAAACTTTCACTTAAGGTGGTGGTGGTTGGAGACCAAAGTGCAGGAAAAACCAGTGTGTTAGAAATGATCGCCCAGGCCCGCATATTCCCTCGAGGGTCTGGGGAGATGATGACACGTTCCCCTGTCAAGGTAAGAAACATCATCATCTCTGAATCACCATTTGCTGTATTGTTCTCTCTCTGATCATGACATTGACTGAAGCATACATGTATATAGGTTTATAAAATGGCCTCTAAGCAAGGGAGTTGTTTCAGCCAATGACAAAAGTTCTGCAGGTCTGTATATGATCCAAGAGTACTGTCTAAGTAGTAGCAGTACCATTTAGTCATTTTGTGCTAAATAAGCATTACATATAATTTTGTTTCTACAGAGGGAAGTGCACATATGCCATGTACTTCTCATGTTTCTCCGTGTTAGATTTGCTGTACTTTCTCATTAAAGCTTTTAACATTTAGGTAACCCTTAGTGAAGGTCCTCACCATGTGGCTTTATTCAAAGACAGCTCTCGGGAGTTTGATCTGACCAAAGAGGAGGATGTAAGTATAATAAAGTGACTGGGAGTTAATGAGACTCTATTGATTCTCTGAATAATTTTGTGTCTCTGTGATCTCTAAGCCCCTGTTTAATTAGAGTGAAAGATGCTTAGTGGGGCATGGCATTGTATTAGTTATTAAATTATCTCTGGCTGGCACTGAAGTGGATAAAGTGTTGAGTGCTCCTTGTGCCAAGACACTTTTTGAAGCATGAAGGGATCTGCAGGTAATCTGTCATTTAGTGCCCTTCCCATTTACCAGACTTATTAAGCATGCATTTGAAATAATACTTATAAACTGAGATCTTAATTCCTAACTAAAAGGGTTTTTCTGTGTAGGTAGTTTTTCTTCTGCACAGTTATAAATAATTTTGTGTTTGATATTTTGTTTTTATTGTAACAGCTTGCAGCTTTGAGAAATGAAATAGAAATCAGAATGAGAAATAGTGTGAAAGAAGGGTGTACGGTTAGCACTGAGGTAAGACTTGTCAAATATTTAATGGCGAATAGCTGTACGTGTTTATGTTTTGTAAGTGTTCTTCAACTGGGAGACTATGGTGAATCCAGATTGCATATACTTCGTATTTTGCAGTATACAAAGTGTATTTGGACTGTTAAAATCAGTTTTATACAACAATTACTTGCATTGAAAGTTGTACTTCCTATTTAAAATGACAGATTGTTGCTGAATAAAATGTGTGTAAATATGTGTTCATATAGTTTTATGTATGTGTGTTTGTCTATGTAACTACATTCAAAGTAGGTGGTATATAAACTTCTAATTTCAATTTTATTTCACAGACCATCTCCTTAAGTGTGAAAGGTCCTGGTTTGCAGAGAATGGTATTGGTTGATTTACCTGGAGTCATTAGTGTGAGTATGTTGTAATTTAAAAAATTAAAACATGTAAATGAGGTAGTGTTATTGATGAGAACATTAGCTGTGGGGTTTTTTTAACTCTTTTTCCTTTGTTTTTCTTTAAATATTTATCTCCATATGCATATTAAAGACTGTGACGTCAGGTATGGCTCCAGATACAAAGGAAACTATCTTTAGCATCAGCAAGGCCTACATGCAGAATCCTAATGCCATCATCCTCTGTATTCAAGGTACTAAGAGTCTAAAAAAATATCCATTTATATTTTTAGTCATGGTTCTTATGTTACTCTGGAGTCTGTTCTAATGCTGTTTTTCCTTTTGTGATCATTTGTGTAGTGTACAAAACAGCATGCTGTGGAATGTCTGTTTATAAATTAAGGCAATCTCTGCCAAATTTGTGGCAAAAAGCAACTTTTTGCTAAGAGTTTTTTAGCGTTAAAGAAAATGGTGGTGATAATAAAATTCAAGTTTTCCACAGAAGTGTTTTTGAAGGTAGCATGCAATAATATTGAATATAATATAATGTTGAATATTTTGAGTAAGCTGGTACTTGTTGAAAACTATAACTGGTTTGTTTTGATTCTGGGAACAAAGCAGTTTTTCCGCTATGTGTATCCAAAAATGGAACATAAATCTAAATTTACTGGGTTAAATTTGTAACATGAAACTTAATTGATGGCTACTGTGTTTTCTGTACTGTGTGTTAGATTACATAGTCCCTAAAATAAACTTTGTATTTATTTTAGATGGGTCAGTGGATGCAGAACGCAGTATTGTCACTGACTTAGTCAGCCAAATGGATCCCCAAGGAAAAAGAACAATATTTGTGTTGACTAAGGTTGATCTTGCAGAGAAGAATGTGGCTAGCCCAAACAGGGTGAGTTGAAACTCTTTTTCTCACGTTGTGCTGGATGAAGTCACACATGGCAAAATACCTGAGATGCTGTCAGAGATACTGGACCTCACCTGCCTGTGCTAGATGGTTTTGAGTGCTTGTTTCTGTATTCAATATGGTGATTATTTTGGTGGTTGTTGTATTAATCTCTCTCAGGCCTTGCTTTTAGTCATCTTCAGTCCCAGCGTGCTCTAATACTGATTCCTTTCATGCAGGTGACGTGAGCAAGTTCCGTTTCCCAAAAAGGCTAAGGATATTCTGGGATAGGCATTCTTGCTGTGTTTTGTGTTCTGCTGTGTTATGCATTATTTGATTTATGCCTTTTTTTTTTTTTTTGTTTTCAATCTCAATAGAGCTCATAGTCCCATGACAACTGCAGTAGTCTGTGCATAGATATAAGTAGATCTGGCCTTAAAACTGTGCTGAAGGAAAGGATGTCCCTGTGCAAAGTTAATTATGGTTTTTTAAAATCCTTTATTTTGATAGATCCAGCAAATCATTGAAGGCAAACTCTTCCCCATGAAAGCTTTGGGTTATTTTGCAGTTGTTACTGGAAAAGGTAAAGAGAGCTCTAGCTCTGCTTATTTTGTCCTTGGTAGCCCAGAAAGCTGTCTAAATGGAACTGTTGCAGCACTCTTTTCTTTCTGCAGGAAACAGCAGTGAAAGCATTGAATCTATTAAAGAATATGAAGAGGAATTTTTTCAAAATTCAAAGCTTTTAAAGTATGTTGTTATTTTATTCTTTCTATTAAAATGGGTCTGTGTTGGTAAATGCTAGCATCAGTTTCTCGTCTGGAGTTTAAAAGGATTGCAATGTAGAAACATCAGCTGAGATTTAATCTGCTTAAATTAAGTATCATGTTGAGGTGAACAGTTTATCCTGGTTTCCTAATGCTTGCTGTAAGTCAGTGGAGGCGGACAGGCATCTTCAGGCAGCAGTTGATTCCACTGCAGTTCTGGGCCACTCTTCCAAGGTTTGTGTGTCTCTCCATCAGCTCTACAAGAACTAAGTTTCAGCCTGTCTAAGCACTTAAAGCTGAGAGGAGTGAATCCAGCCCAAAAGTGAGTTTTAGTGCCTCTAAACATCTGTTGTTTTGGTGTGACCATGTTGTATTCAAAGGGTTAGTTTGTGTTTTCTGAGGGAAGCTCACTGAGTGGAGTTTTGATTTCACAGGTATTCCTCAGGAAAGTACAGTACATGATCTTTGGGCCTTTAGTACCTGCACTGCAACCTCTAGAATAAAAGCTTATTTAGGGTGGGGTTTTTAGTTCCTGTGTTTTGTTTTGGGGCTTTTCCCCCTGCTTTGGTCATGATCTACACTGAGTATTTTAGAGGAAGAGACTGGAATTTTGGTTAGGTACACAGGTTATTTTCTGCTCTGAGAAGCATTTTTTCCTCTCTGTTCTAGAGAGGAGAAAATGGGGGCCCAAAAGCATGGGTATGCAGAGAACTTCCTCTGGCTGTCTTTCTTTACAGGACAAGTATGCTGAAAGCACATCAGGTAACAACCAAGAACTTAAGTCTTGCTGTGTCAGACTGCTTTTGGAAAATGGTGAGAGAGTCTGTGGAGCAGCAAGCAGATGCTTTTAAAGGTAAACTTGTTTTGGAAAAAAAAGGGAAATAGTAACTTGATGTTAAGCAGTTATTTCTTCTATGTGCATATAATACTGTTCTGCCAGCATGCTTGGGCAATTGTTTCATACATTTTATATGATCAGCATTTCCCATTTATTGATAATTGCCCCAGGTAATTTCTAGAAAAAATCTGAAAAAGTAATTTATGTTGCAAAGTACCACTTGCTCTAAAAACCAAAGGAGTAAAAAGATATGAAGAACAAAAATCAAGTTTGGGGGTGTTTTTTTGTGGGCAAAACACAGTTCTTCTACTGGATTAAGATGTTTAAAATGGCTTCCTATATAAAGGTACCATCTGGTCAGCCAAGGCAGGGCTGACATGCGCAGAGCTGGAAGCTGAATGACTCCACTGTGCTTTTTTAATGCATGAATTCTGCAATTTGTAGACAGAGTATCTTGGCATAGACAGAAAAAAATTCTGCTCATTTGCAGACACGCTTAAATTTCTTGGAGAGTTTTCATAAGCAAGATTTGTGGCAATTTTAAGACCTGCTGAACTTTTAAGATAATCATGAAGTGCATATGGACAATTAAAAAAAACAAGGCCCTGTTTCTGATTTTTGCAGCCACACGTTTCAATCTTGAGACAGAATGGAAGAACAATTATCCGCGGTTGCGAGAGCTTGACAGGGTAAATTACACTGCTGCTTTCATTGGTGTGCCACAAAGGGTTGAAGAGTAGGAATTAAAATTTATGCCTTTTAATTTCATTTGTAAAGGTTTCTTAAAGTTAACATAAAGTACTGACATTTCAAAATGTTAGGACTGTGTAAATTATTATAGGGGAAGGAAATACTGTTCTTCAAAATTGTGATACTTCAGCACTTAAGTGCTTCACTCTTCTAGTATACAGTTACCTGACCTAACTTGCCCCCAGGGATAGGTCAGTGTTTCTTTGTCATCATGACAGAACTGGCAAAGAGAAGTTACATTCCCTGGTCTTTCAGACAGACAGAGTAACAAAACAATTGGGATCTCATTTTCTAATTCTTTTATAGAGATCCTGAATATTGAAATGCCATGCCTAGACAAAGGCATGCAGGAAATGGGGGGGAAGATGTATGGTAAACCAGGGTAGCTGACAATGTGCACACACATTGTTCAGAACATGTCCAGGAGATACCATTTGATGCTTAAAGGCCTTAAGAAAAAGGCTTTGGATTTTTTTAATGTTTTATATGGAGACATGATCAAACTATACTTAATCTTATTATTTCCTTTTGCACAGAATGAATTGTTTGAGAAAGCAAAGAATGAGATTCTTGATGAAGTCATAAGTTTGACTCAGGTCACACCAAAACACTGGTATGGTAATTCTTTTCTTTTTTTTTTTTCATAATTTGCTAGGAGAAGTTTGCCTTTAAAATACGAGTTCTAGTAAACAACATTCTCAAATATAAGTAAGAAACTGTTTTTCTTGAACAATGTATTGTATTCCTGTGATCTATAGTCTTGTTTTCTGTGTTCCTAACAAATTGAATGCACACCTATTTGTTACTTGTGTACTGGAAACCATCACATGTGTTACAACTCTCATTTTAGGGAGGCGATGCTTGAGAAGACTTTATGGGAAAGGGTATCTACTCATGTGATTGAGAACATATACCTGCCAGCAGCACAGACTGCAAACTCAGGGACGTTCAACACCACTGTGGACATCAAACTGAAGCAGTGGACTGACAAGCAATTGCCTAATAAAGCAGTAGAGGTAAGAATTTAGCTATCTAAATTTAAAAAAAAAACAAAACAAAAGACACTTAATTAAAATTTAAAATGGAAGCATACCTCCAGAGAAGTAAGGTGATGCTTGAATGGCTGACTGCAGTTCTTTTAACTAGCTTACATGTCAGAAAAGGCTGGCAAGATCTTGATGTTCCATAACCATTCAGAGCAAAACCATTGTATTTTGCTCTTCTGGTGAATTTTGCTCTTCTGGTGAATTTTGCCTATTAAAAAAAAAATCCTGAACCTATTTTTGCAAGGTTAACAAACCCCTCAAGTACGTATATTCACATGTAATAGATTTATGCAAGTTTAACAGAATTCTGCTTGCTACAATACAGTGAAGTTTAATGTTGCTTTTATTAGTAGTGGATAAAGCAGCAAAGAAAACGTCACTGATTTATGCTTGCATGTTTTTTTTGGAAAGTCTCCAGATTTTCATACTTGGAAGAATTGTAATAAATGTGCCTTTATCAGCTGGTGCGTGGTGTAATGGTCCATTTCAGGAGGAATTGTTTGCTAACTTTCCAGGTGGCATGGGAGACTTTGCAAGAAGAATTTTCCCGTTTCATGACAGAAAAAAAAGGAAAAGAGCATGATGATATCTTTGATAAACTGAAGCAAGCTGTCAAAGAAGAAACTATTAAGCGACATAAATGGAATGAGAGAGCGGAGGATAGCCTGGTATAATGTAGTGGGTTTTTTTGCCTTGAAATGTTTTTATTACAGCTGAATAATCAGTATTCTTTAGCAGTAATCATAAAATGTTGTTGTGTCCGTCTCACCTTTTCTATATATTTTTTTTATTCAGTGTTACTCAATTAATTTCATTATTATCTTTTATTAGTTATTGCCCTAAATAGTATCTAATAAAACTTTTGGTTGGTTTGTGAACATCCTCCATAACCCGCTGGCTGCACAAGGGCAGCCTGTGAGGATTGTTTGGCATCAGCTTATTTGTTCTGTTCAGTGTAGCCCTATGAAATAACATAAATATGTTCTTTCATTTCCATCTTTATAGATTCTGTAATCCAGAGGGATTTCATGTCTTTTGCTTTATTTTTTCCATTATTTATGCAGGCTGTAGAAAGAAAGGCACAGGAAAATAATTTTGGCAGTGCTTTGAAAGGTACCTCTTGAATATCGTGCGTGTGCCCAATATAATCTATTTTAGCAGACATTAAACAATGAAAAGACTATTAGAAATGGGTTATTAAGTAAATCCTGAATAAATTATTTACTGGGTGCTAAAGTGACTTTCTGTGTTGCAGCGGGTGATCCAGCACAATGCTTTAGAAGATCGGTCAATATCTGATAAGCAGCAGTGGGATGCAGCCATTCATTTCATGGAAGAGACGCTCCAAAGTCGGCTCAAAGACAGTGAGTGGTGTCATGTATTCCACGCTTCTTCCCTTTTTAATCTGAGCCAGTCTTGATCTAGTTCACTTCACTGAGGGGCAGCCTTTGCATCAGCCCAGCTGACACAGTGTTGACTGCTTGCAATGGTACTGATACTGATAGAAATATTTAGCAAAATACAGCCTCAAAAGCTGTCATGCTCTTGCTGTTAATCAATTACAACTGAATAAGAAGCAGTAGAGATCTGTAGAGTCAAAAAATGGTCTAAATGCATATGTAGGAGAACAGGATAAATTCAGGGAAAATAGTTGGTCTGTTTATGGTATCTAGCATAATCAGTTTTGATGCAAGTTGCAGCCAAGGTAAGATTTGAGTTTTTTTAAATGCATGATTTGGAACTAGGAGGGTGGTCTCAGTGGAGGGTTGTTGTGGGTTTTTGTACCTCTTGAAGTATCTACTGGTTGGAAGTAATTTTTACATTTTAGTAAAATACATCAACCATTGCTTGAAGTAAAATACACCTGACATAACTCATTGTGGTGTGTTTTATGTTCTTCAACATCAAATATTCATTCTTGTTCCCCTACTTAATTTTGAAAGTATAAATTTGGCTGGTTCCATATATTTTGTTTGATAGTCAATACCATATCTCCTTTTTCAGCTGAATCTGTTATTGAAGATATGGTGGGTCCAAACTGGAAAAAAAGATGGTTGTACTGGTCACGCCGCACCAAAGAACAGGTAAAAGGAAAAAAATTGTAAAGAACTTACAGTTTGCTACCTTTAGAAAACTTTGATTATTACTCAAATTTTCGAAACTACCAATTCTCTTCACACTGTTTAGATAACTACAAAAAACCCTCACTTGTCATAGTTTTAAATAGTATGGAGAATTTAGTATACTTTTTCCATGCTCGATCTACAGAGTGACTTGTAAACTGTTTTCCATTTTTCAGTTGAATTACATGTTTTGTAATTTTTTTAAAATTTCCTTTGAATCGTAATTGCACCTTTTGTTCGATGGCCAGAGATGATGGGCTTTTTACATTACTTTTTCGTGATGTTTCTCAAATTGATTCATACTTTAAAGAAGTAAGCAAAATTTAAAAGGACAGAGTAGGAAGTAATTGTTTCAGAGAAAGGAGCTTTACAGTCAGCTGTCAGAGCAAGATAGTGACTTCAGCCTATATTAATTGACTTCTATGAATAGTAGCTTAAAGGTATGAATCCTTGGAGAGTTCCTGCTAGCTAATGGTCAAAAATTACAATTCTCATCAGTGTCACAAGTGGTATATGAATGTGAGTGGAATATGAATATCTGCTGGCAGATATTAATGTAGGGCAAAGGGGGCTAACACCTATGATTTTTTTTCCCCACCCTTCTATTCTTTTTCTGCATTTCTGTGTATAATGAAAAGAGATAAAAATTAAATTGACAGTGAATTATCCATTAAAAATGCTAAATTTTATGTGGTTTTGCACAAATTCCTTTTGAAGTAACTTTAAAGTAATAGTTAATAGTGTCAGAAGTTTTTTCTGCCCTGGCTTATTAAGCAAATAGAGTGTTTATGGAGGGGGTGCTGTTGATCTCTGAGTCACTAATAATAAATTCCAGCTAATAATTTCTATCCTAGAATATTCGTAATGAAACAAAAAATGAACTTGAGAAATTAATCAAGTGCAATGAAGATCATCCAGCTTATCTGGCAAATGATGAAGTGACAACTGTCAGAAAGAATCTGGAAGCAAGAGGAGTAGCAGTGGATCCATGTCTGGTGAGATGCAGAATTGTAACAGGACACATGGAAGCCCCCTGTGAACACTTGAATGTTTTGTAGATGGCAAAAAAGAGACTTCATCTGAATACTGAGTTTGCAATGCAGATGTTTCCAAACAAACCACTAAGTGACTGCTTGCACGCAATTCACACACTTCTGTTGGCTGGCAGACAGAGGCTGTACAGCACTTTGGAATCTGTCAGTTTAGACTGGAGTCAGAATCTGCTGAGCAGATTTTCTTGCCTACATTGTAACAAAGCTTGTTAGGAATTATTGTTCAGATATAATCAGGGCCTTTGTGAACAAGTTACAGTAAAAACATACTGCATATCCTCAAGCTTTCAGTGTGGTTGTATGTGAAGTTTGCAGTTCATTGGTACAATGAAGAGAGAGAAATTTTTTAAAAAATACTTAGAAAAAGGCAGGATTTTTTTACAGTGTTCCAAGGGATTGTATTGTACATTTGAAGTGTTCTGGAAAATGACATATCTCGTTGCAGTGAGAGGCTCTTAAGGGTAATTAGATCTCTTATCTAATTAAATGTGAGATTTTAAATAAATAAGATTTCAGACAATAAGTAACAGGTGTAGATTTCCTATATCAGTGATTTATTTTCTGCAGTAATTCTGGCTACCTTTGTGTTATTAATACACGCACTTCTTCTAGAAAGAAGAGTTTTTGTAATATCTGCTACTCCTCTCCTATACTGCACTTATCATTTTTTGTAAAGGTCATAGTAGTGATCCACATCCTCTGCATGAGGAGGCTGAGTGCAAACTGAGGTTTTTTTCTAGCTAAGCAACTGATTTTCTTAATTATGTTTTATGGGTTTTCCAGAGAGGCATCTTGATACACATATTTAATTTTGAAGAATTGAAACATAATAAGCCTAATCAAGAAAAGTTATAAATGTTTGTTTACGTAAGACCCATTAAATATTTCTCTAAGCTTTAATCTGGTTTAATTGGTAAATTAATGGGTACAACTAAAATGTGTTCTCAGAGTTAATGTAAAGAATGTTTTGTATTATATAATTTAAACGTGTGTTGGCTGCAGACAGTATTTTTAAGCATTCAGTTATGTGCATGGAAGAGTAGATTTTTAAATTGACATGTCATCTCCAGTGTTTGCCAAGAGTAACTAACACATTAATCATATTCCAGTTGCAGATAGATTGCTGAGAAATATTTAGATGTATGTTACGTGATAGCAACAGTGGAATTTGGAGTTACATTTTAATATTAAATGCAGTCATTAATCTAAGCATGATAGTGAGTGTGTGTATTTATATATTTAGTCAAATTTAAATATTCTTTTCCTAGATTAAAGACACATGGCACCAGATTTACAGAAGATACTTCCTGAAGTCTGCTTTGAACCACTGCAATCTATGTCGAAGAGGCTTTTATTATTATCAGAGGCATTTTGTGGACTCAGAGGTAAATTGAAGAACAGATGTTCTTCATCTACACTGGTGTTTTGCCTTAATATTTCTATTTCAGTTGAAAAAAAATCTAAAAATACTTCAAAGGAGCCTGACCAGATAGCTGGTGATTTCAGAAATGTTTTACATGAAGCTTGTAATGGATAAAATGCCATCCTGGTGATATTATGTAAAATGGCCACCAGGTATCAGCCATGACCTAAACATCTGTTTCTAATCAATGTGTGCTGAAAATGCATGGTTAAAACCAGCAGTGTACAGCTGTTGATGTGCTGTTGATAGCCATTTCTCCTGCTTTCCCATTGATAGTTATTCTCTTATACAAAAAAATCAGAAAACATCCCTATGGATTTATAGGAACACTATGGTCAGTAAATGTTTATAGTTAATGCTTAGGACCATGTTTGATGAATAGGAAAAGAAAATGGACAGCTATGGAGTTTCCAAACAGATTTTTATGAATAACTTTCCAGTTTTGTGAACCCAAGCTTGTGCAAGAAATGACAGTATGCATCAAGTCACACAATGAACACACTATTTTCTTACCATTATATTTTAAATCAAAGAGAACTTGCTGGGAAGGTAGAGCTCTTCACTTTGTCTTTCTCTTAATGAGCCATGAAGCCAGAAATCTTTGTTACTTTAGGAATACCTTTGCTTGTAATAGAGAGAATGAGATCACAATATGGAGGGCTGCCTCTTCATGACACTTAAACTTCTAATCATGTTCATGTCTTTAAGGTGTCCTAATGTGAAACTTAATGCTCTCTCCTGCCATCCTTACAGGTGTAGAAGCTGTCTCTTCTGTTGTTAACAAATACAGCTTTTGGCCCAGCCCTGTCTTCAGAAGCATTTGTCATGCAGGGAGGCACAGCCTGGAACTCAGCTGTTGATTCTCAGTATATTTGCTACCAGCAGTGGTGTTCCAGTGAGCATTAGGTTACACTCCCCAGCATGCATAAAGTGTGTGCAAATTGTTTTTCCATGGTTTCCCAACAATACAGCTCTTTCTGTTGAAAATAACAGATGTGAAGGTGATGCAGTGCATTAAATAAGGCTGATGTGGTTCTTGTCAAGTATTCTTGATGTGTTTCCTTGTTACCTACACCAGTAATTCTGTGGGATTTTTGTGCAAGGTCTGGATATATATACATGAGGTTACAGTTGCTGCTAAAAGTGTCAAGAGATTCTTGTGTGTGTAGGATGTTCAGTGGACATCAGAGGTCTGACACCACGAGTTCTGTCGTTGCAGCTCGAATGTAATGACGTCGTCCTCTTCTGGCGAATACAGCGAATGCTGGCAATTACAGCAAATACCCTGAGGCAGCAGCTCACCAACACTGAAGGTAAGGCTCAGTCAGTGCAAGGGTTTGAAACAAAAAATTATCTCCTTCTAAAAAAATCATCCAATAATAATTTTGCTTAGAGAGGAAATACCCTTTGAAATCTAAAAATCTTTCTCAAAGAATTTCCATTCTGAATGGCCCAAAGAAAGGGCTTCTGCATTCAGGAGTTTGCCTTTTCTCTTATCAGATTAATGAGTATGGTAACACATAGTGTGTCTCCAACAGACCTTCCCAAAATTTTGTCCTTAGGTCATTGGAGTTGCAAAAGTGTTGCCACTCACTTTTTTTTTTGTTGCTTTGTTGTTTTGGTTTTTTACAGTGAGGCGCTTGGAGAAGAATGTAAAGGAAGTGCTTGAAGATTTTGCTGAAGACAATGAAAAAAAGGTGAATCTCCTAACTGGCAAGAGAGTCCAGCTTGCAGAGGATCTCAGTAAGTACCCACTCTACAGTGTTTTGGAATGAGCTTGAAATGAAGCAAATTCTACCACTGTCCTTGAGAATATTCAGTGTGATTTGGGTTGTTCATGTATTGGCATTTATTTAATATCATACAGATTTTTTCTTAAATACGGTCAGATCTTACTGATTCTAAGGTGGACATGGGTAGTATCGTGCGATAATATAATTTATGCTAGATGTAACTTCACTTATATAAATATATTAAAAATATGTTGTTAAAACAGAGTAGAATTTAAAGGGAGATTCCCCTTCCAGAGGGATTACAGTAGTTTAATGCTTTGGGTAACTGAAAAAGTGCTCTAAAACCATTAGGGTTTTACGATTAATATAATAAGATTTTAAACAGTGAAAGTTTTGAAGGTGACAGTCCAGTTTGAGGTTGTCTCCTGTTGTCTGCCTGCACATCCAATAGGGTCGAGACTGACTTTTAGATGATGGACCTTGTCTTGCACACTTACCATTGTCTTTTTGGCAGCATTCTGCCTTTCTGTGAGACTTCCACTTAAACCCCAGCTATGCACCTGGTCTGGGAGGGGAAAAAACAGTGCTGTGCAAAAGGGGAAAGAAAAAAAAGCTAATGATAAATGAAGCTCCTGTAGTTACATAAATACATGCATATTCACATCACAAGTGACCATTCTTCTTAGACCGCTTTTTTGTGTTTGACATAGAAACTAATTTCTGTCTTAAAATATGACTTGGGATATTTAATTTAGAGTAAATGAATATTGTGATCAGTGTTTCTTCTTTTAATTAGCAAAGTAATTAGGAAGTTCTTATATCCAGGGTTCAGCAGGACAGCCTGCAATAGCTGTTAGTTACCTAAGTATGAATCATAGTTTTCATTTTTTACATCCAAAATGTAATGTAAAGTAAATGTTTTGCTTACAATAAACTCAAAATCTAAGGATTTATTTTTAATAGTGCTGGTTTGGCTATGCAGAAAATACTGTCTTATTGGAAGTATTGTTATTGAAATCCCAGTGAATTGTATTTGTTGTCCTTTAGAAAATGTAATATTTTGGAATTGTGAGTAGAAGTTTTGGTAATCTAGGGCAAATTGCCTAGGTTTTCTTGACTGATCTCTGAAACAGGTGCTGTGACTGTATAATGTACATGATAGGTACATAATTTTTCCAAACATCCTGTGTTGCTTTTGAAATCCTGTATTTATGCAAACAGTCTTTTAGAGTAGGTAGAATGTGTTTTACAGCATAAGAAGTTCTCCTCATCTCTATATATAGCTGCATAGTAGGATGCAGACTCTTATTGAGGAAGTTCTCTTTTTCAAGCAGTGCTGCTTGTTTTATTGCTTTGATGCTGGATGCTGATTTTTTGGGCTTTTTTCCTGCACACTGATACAGTGTGAACCTCAGCAGTTTTGATTTATCCTCAAGTATTCTGTGAAAACCCTAACATGCTCATGATGTTTAAATTAACAGTCTTTATTTTGCACTGAAATTGACTTAAAATTCTTGTATTGTCAACTTTGCTTTTCCCCAGGCTCAGTAATACGCTCCCATTTCAAAGCAGTGGCAGCTGAGGTCACTATTTTGTAAACTAAGACTAGACCTGTAGGAGCAGCCTGTGTGTGTTCATAACCTGAGGTGTCAGCACACTGGTATAAATGTTTCAAGTGTGTAGTTTACATTTCATAAATTACTGTGTAGCAAAAACATGTCACTGCACTGTATTTCTTTAAATTCAGGAAGTCACAGATCCCACACACATTATTCTAAAGAAATAATTGTTCCTCAGTATGAAACAATGTACGATGACATGTTCTGTTTTATTGTACCTGTGGGAAGATTTTAAAACTGCCACTGCTTAGCTCTGCACTCAGATCAGCTCTGTTCTTTCTGTATGCTTTTATTGCTAAGTGGTTTTTATGGGAATATGACTGGAAAAGGGGATTTCTTTGCCTTTCCCTTGGTGAATAGAATGCTTTTCTATGGTGCAGAAGTTTTTTTTATACCCCTGAGACAGATTTTGATAGCTTAGAGCATTGAACTCTCAGATGGCTATAATTTCCTTCTTGTAGCACTTAGTAAAGTTGAGGGCTCTCCTAAAGGAAAAAATCCTGACTCTTGTGACACACTTTTATAAAGTATTGGTATTTTAATTAGGAAGTGATCTCCTGAATCACAAAGTCCAGTCTCTCTATTTCATGCAGCTGTGTTTATATAACCCAGCTGATTCGAATATTTTGAGCTCTGTCTTCAAATCAGTTACTTGTTGGGGCTCACTATTGACACTGAAAACGTGTTCCAGGATGTCATTCTTCTGGTGGTTACAAATAGACTTCTAATTTCCAGTCTAAATTGGTAAATATGGGGCTGGGATTCACTTCCTGATTAGAAACTCTACTTACAAATGTAAATTATTTATATACCTGAGGTTGGGATGACTCCTCTTGATGCTGATTATATGGGAACACTGTCTCACTGCTGTTAACATCAGTCTTTTAATGCTGAAGCACTGAAAGTGTTTTATTGTTTATTCAGGATACTGGTTAATGGCTATTACTAACATGAGTGACCGAGTCTAATGATGAGAGCTCACATAGGACTCAAAACTTACTTGAGCAGGTTTTATTGTCTGTGTTCTGCAGCCTTGCAGGTGCTTTAATCCTATACAGGAATATTCCTTACGTGACACTTATGCCCTGAATCTTGCTGCTTCTCACTCTTCATATCTCAAATTTTGTTCTAGGTATTTTAAAGAGTGTAAATAGATATTTGAGACAAATTATTAATTTTTTAATATACTGGAAGTTGCTTTTTCTTCAATAATACACTTTAAACATAACATAAATGTACTCCTTAACATAACTATTATCACGATACTTGTACCAGTGAACAGTTACTAAATCTATGGAAATAAAAAAGCGTTAGGAGTAGAGTCCTTTTGAAAGAAAGGATCATAAGGTGCAAAAAGGGGTGGAGGAGAATATGAATAGGTGAATTGGGAAAATTGACTTCAAAAATGTCCTAAAATGCAATCACTCTATAAGAATGCTTGTGCTGAAAGATACACCTGTGGTTGATGTATCCCAGTGTCCTGACCCTGGCAGTGAGCAGGCATGGGAACAGCTTAAGCCTACAGTAGTACTTGCCTGTTATGCTCTCACAGCAGCCCACAGTCTGTGCTTCCAAGATTTCCTAATCCTGAGGTAATATCTTTGTGATTAATAGGCATTCATTTTTTTCCTCCTGTGAATTTCTCTAATTGCTTTTTGAACTCATGTAAACTTTGGCATCTGCAACATCCTGTGGCAATTAGTTCCAGGGTTCAACTACGCATTGTGAGAAAAAGGACTTCCTTTTGTTTGTTTCTGAGCCACCTGCCAGTTTCATTTGGTTCTCTCTAGTTCTTGCACTGTGAAAAACGTTCAGTAATCTTTTTCTATTCATTTTTTTGCCATTCATGACTTCACAGACGTGTATGCTACCTGCACTTGATGTTCTTTTTTCTGACTTGAAAGGTTCTCATGGTATAGTTGCTCTTTGCATGGACATTGTTTCCTGGTTTCAATCAGCCTTGCCACTCTTTCCCTCTTTCTTAATTCCACTAAACCCTTTTTGAGGTGAAAGAGCAGACCTTGCACAAAATATTTGATAGATATCTACATTATGGATTTATACACTTGTGTTATGATGCTTTCTGGGTTTCTTTCTGGTCTTTTTTCAGTAATTCCTTGCAGTCTGTTTCCTGTTTGCCTGTTACCGAGCAGTGAGCTGATGTTACAGTGGTCTGTCTGCTACAGCTCCCAAGCTCTTGTGTGAAAAGGGACACCCATGATATTTCCCTTTTCATGTCATGTTTTAAAACTGTAGGTACAGTTGAGATATGTTTATTGGGTTTTTATTATGAGTATTTAGAAACAAGAGTAATTTGCTATCTGTCTCTTACATGTGTAATTGGGTACTATAGGCTTATTCAGCAGTTGATAGGAACCTGTTTTAATGCAGTTGTTCACAACCTGCCTCACAACTCTGGGGCGTTGTTTTTATTGAAGTTCTTCACCAAAGTTGTCTGCCATTTGAGGAACACAATCCTGACATGGAAAACTTCACCAGAAATAGGGGAAATTACATTTAGTTACCCTTTATTTCTACAGTACCTTTGAAAATTGATGAGTCAATATATATCTTTTAATTTTATCAGTGATCTTTTGCAGTATTTGCAAGTTTGTACTGTTTTCTCCTGTATTTGTGCTTAACTTTCCAAAGTGAATGATATTGAACGTTCCTGCTGGCTGCCTCTGAAGTTACTGAAGGTTTTAAACATTATGTGTATTTTAAAATGGCAGCTTGATTGGTTATTTATAAAAGACAGTTATTTGAAGTCACATCTTCCCTAGAACTGTATCTTTTTAATTATGTTCTTCAGTACTGAACAATACATTTTTTTAAAAATAAAATAATACATAGATTAAAGACTTCCATTTCAACATGAATAACGTAATTTTTGCTGGTTTATTTTTAATGCCACACTAGTAATTTCTGCAGAAATACCTGATAGCATGTGGGTAAATCTTACCTTTCTCTAGACCATTTATAATGGTAATTGTTGAAAAGGTTGAGTTCCCAGTAAAAAGCTTCCTGGAAGTCCCTCGCGGATTGCGGGCTCGCTCTGTGCGCTGTTTGTGCACGGGGCCGGGGAACGGTGAGCTGCGGCAGTGCCGGTGCCGGCCGCGCGGTGGCGCTGCGGGGCCGCGGAGGGCGCGCCGCTGCTGCCGGGGCTCCCGTCCCCCTCCGGCAGCGGGGTGCGCTCGCCTGTCCTTGTCCCGCGGGTTCTGCGCTCCCCCTCGGCGTTCTCTGGCCTGTTTGTATGACGTGGAATTTATGAAGATTGTAAAGGATGGTCTTTTTTAATCAGCTGCACATTTCTGGTTAGCAGCTGCATGGAAAGTACTAGTTTAGCTTTATTAAGAAAAAACTGAATCATTTCAGAAAAGAAGTGGATCTTCCAGTGTCTTATCCTGTAGCTAAGTGCCATCTCTCCCTATTGCAGTAGCACCTAAAGCATGCTAGGTGGTGCACAGAGATAATTAAATGCTTCAGGTGAATCCAGGCTTCAGGCAGGCAGCAGGAGCTTTGCCATTTACTTCACTAGAGTTGAAGTCTCACAGACCCAAAGGAAATACATATGTCCTATCTTCATTTATTTCTTCTCCTTTTAGTCCTTTTGGACAGCAAAACTAGGAATGTTGCAAAGTCACAGGATAAACAAAACATAGTACATACAAAGCATCTTTCCTAGGTCAGCGTACTATTCATCCAATATCCTGTGTCCTCACAAGTTGGAAAAGAAAACTCAATTCTTCACCAAATTATAAGTAAAACCATGTGCATGGGAGAGTCATTGGCAGGAGGTGGGAATGCCTGTGGAAACTTGATCCTGAAATTGCTAGGTATGGATGTGAATGGATCAGCCTCCAAGTTCATTTGTCAGTAATGTTGACACCTGTACAGGTGTTGTGGGCTAGCTGAGACTTCGTTCTGCACAAAAGCTTTTTGAAACATTTGAGGAGTAAGCCCTCACATGAAGAAAATACAGCTTAGGGCCGTTTGTTTCAATTCTGTCATACATTTGTAAGCTGTGAAATGTAATAGTTTGCAGAACTTAATTATTTTCATGTAAAGACTAAAACATATAAAAACTAAACAAACCAGAGTTACAGTAAAATACTTTCAAGTTTTATATCTAAAGTCATTGCTTTGAAGTCACAGCATTAATTTTTTTATTTACTTTTTCGCTTGTTGAATGTAAGCCATTTGCCAGCTTGGAGCATGAATGATTTAATATCATATAGGCATATAATAAACTTGCCATTTTAATGGAGTTAGAAGGCTAAGGTTGGCACTTCCATATGCAAGTTGCTGACTCAGGACCTGAAGTTGCTGTGATTTGGCTAAGCTGAGTGGGTTCTGTTGTGTCTGTTCTGTGTAACAAACTGGTTTTAATCCAAGTGAGTCCCCTTTTTTGTTATGCATTAATGCAAAGTTGGGGATAAAGTCTGTGAAGAGTACTTTGCATATAATTACTTGCTCCGTGGTTACATTTTTTCCTTCATTGCTGTTAGCTGCAGAACAAAAATGTTGTGTGAAAGTAATCCTATGCTGTGGTCATTACTGTAGCTTAATTAAATTTCAGTTCCTTCACATGACTTCCAATCGTGTTTTGATTTGACCTCTATGCTCCATGACATTGTTGATTACATGTGCTCCTTAAAATCAGGCTTTGACTTGGCTTTCTAAAGCCTTTGCTTCCATTTGCTCTTCTATTAGGAGCTTTAACTTTCTTTTAAAAGGTCACAGTTTCATAGGGGCAAAGCTCAGCTGTAGGGGGAAAGATCTCTCAAATAAGCAGATCGTAGGTAATTTTCCCATAGAAACTAGAGGCAAAACAGCTCAAAGGGCAGTGGTTACTAGTCCTTAAATCAGAATTAGTGTGGTTTTCAGTGCTCACAAGATACAGAAAAAAGGTATAATTTTCAAGATATTTGAAGGTAGTGCCCAAATGTCACCCCTGCTGCCCAAGGACAGATGTAGGAAAGAGGAAAGCATCTTAGGAAATGCAAATGGAGGAGTAATTTTATTAGAATCTGAATAATTAGGGTTATTTTGTGCTCTTATTTCTCCCACAGTGGCTAAATATTAGAGTTTTAGAAGCTACTTAAGTAAAAATATGGTTACTTCATAGTTGTAAAGCAATTCCAGAGGTGTCAGCAGCCTTGCTTTCATCTCATTGTCCTTTCACCTGGTCATAGCAGTGAGGAGCACTCACTCATCTCATCCTGGACTGGCAGAATATTACACCAGGAAGATGCTGTGGCCTTCTACCCAGACAGAAGCAGAGCAGCCACTTCCCTCTGGGAATCACCAAACAGATCTCCAACTTCTGCTCAGCACGTGCAGGGTAGCTGCTGTCTTCACAGTCCCCTGCCAGCAGCTTCCCTGAGGATGTTACTATGGCCTGTGTCTTATCAGGGGCTGCTTGTCATTTAGAACACATTCATTTGTGCCCAAATCTCAGTCAGTCACAAAGTGTGGGCTCTCTGTTTCATAACGAGTTCAAGCTTGTGCTGGTGGCAGCATGACTCCTGTGCTCCCTTGAGCTCTGCAGAGATCCTGGTGCTCCATGATGCAGGAGCCTGGGGGACAGTGTGCTTGGAATCAGTCTGTACAGTCATGTCTTTGATTTCCCCTAATTTTGAACCAAAGCAATATCTCACAATAGACTTGCAAACTTCCTGTTACAATGCAAATTAATTATTTTTGCATTACTATCATATTTTTAATTCCCTGTAGATAATTTAAGAAACTGACCCAAGCAAGTGTACTTTGATGTGAAAGACACTGGTTAAATGTTCACGTTATTTTTCTTTTTTCTCTTGAGTTTTGGGGCAGCAGCATGAAACTAATGAATTAAAACCAGAGGAATGTGTAGGATGGTCTGTGTGTCAAAGTGCAGATAAGGTAGTTCCTGCTTTGTGTCATGGCAGAAAGTGCTTTAGAAAGCTGCATCTTCTCACAGAGGGAAGTAATCCTCAAGGGAGAACATACATCACGTGTAGACATCCTGTGATGGAGTGATGGTTTACTTAACTTAAGAATCCCAGATGACCAAAGCCTGTCTGCCGTGATTTCTTAGTTATTGATGAAGAGTTAGGCACTGATGTCCAGGTCCTAAAACGGATCCTTACAAAGTTCACCACATTTGTCACTGACTAAAAGAAGCCTATCACTTAAAGTTGACATTGAAAAATAGTGATACACTGCTACATGAATAATGACATGTTTAATGCCTATTAATCTGTCTCTTGTACTTGAGGGTCATTGTGGTGTTGTCTACTGAATTTATTTTTTTCCTAAAATTTTCTGAATGATGCAAGGATCTAAACATCTAACTGGATGGTATCTTCTCCTTAGTACTGCTTCCTTGTGAGGGTACTTATTAATCAAAATATAAGTACTTATCATGGAGAGATTTACTTATCATGGAGAGATTTACTGTTGGTGTAAATTACAGGCTTGTAAATGGACCAATATATGCTTTTGTTCTAAAGTAGTATGGAGCTGTGGAATGTAGCATTCCCATTTCCAAAAGCTGGAGCGGTCAGGTCATAAATGTTGCACACTGTCAATTGTAGTAGACTCTACTTTGCCCATAGGAATGATAGCAAAGAAAAAATAATAGAACCATTTGGATATGGTGACTTAAGTTTCTAATTATTAAACATTATTGTTATGATCTAAAAATTCATCTAATCATCATTTCATTTTCTGCCATATTCTAGAGACACTTTCACTTAAATAGTCACTTAAATAGTGATGGTATATTACTTCATTATCTTTACGAATTACTGAGTATGCTTTCTTTTGGGTGGAGAAACAACATATATCAGTTATTTTTTACGTTTAAGTCTTTACAGTTTTATAGCCTTAAGGTTACAGTAGCTTTTACATAAGTAGTTTATCTTTATCACTGTGTATGTCCTTTCTGCATAAGGAAAAGTTACATCAGTGGATGAATCGTTGGGTAGTATTTCTATGCTTTTCACTATTTGCACACAAAATAATGAGCATCACCACATTTGGATTTGTTCTAGTTTAACAGTTTGGATTTGGAAATTCACTCTTCCTGTATCTGTAAGTCTGATTCAAAGTATGAGATTGTTTCATAAGGTTGCCTTGTCATTCTACTACTAAGCTCCTACCAGCTGTCCAGTAAGCAACACAGCTAAGTTCTGTTGAAAGACGTGAGTTATAAGAGCAGTTTTAATTAAAAAATCTGAGATGGAGACAGAGGACTGAAAGATGCCCAAGTCCTACTTTGATATTGCAGACCTTGTGACTCTCATAAACTTGCAACCTAATACAGGGTAATGATCACTGGTACATTAAGCTAACCTCAATGACAGCGTAGAAATAGTTTGTGACCTCACATCAGAGTTTGGTAATATTTAGTTTCTTTTCTGTAGACAAGCAGGACTGATGAATAGCTCATGGGAATGACTGTTGTACAAAGTCAGTAGTCTACATAATTGTCAGTTTTGCTTCAGCCCCATAGCTCAGTTCTGAAATGCTCTGTCAGAGACAGGAGGATTTCATGCTTACCAGCCTGAGGAGCCCCAGGGATTGCTCCAGGAAGCACAGCCAGCTTCTGTTCTGTTCCACCAAAAAGGGGGCAAACGTGGCCAAAACTGTTTTGTTAAACTGAGAGCTCTCACCAGTGAATCTGGAGCAGCTGTAGATCAAGACATTGATTACTAATCTACTTTTTCAACAGCACAATACACAGTTCCCATTTCTGGGGCTAAAGATCATTGTTAGTAATGCTAAAATATTGTTGTGCTCAGTAGCTTGCAAAACTAATTGAAGTGTTTTCAGACAAGCCGTCTTCTGCTGTTGCCTGGTTATCTTTAGTGTGAAATACAGGTAATACTGTTTCATACAGGCAGCTGACAGCTTTGCTCAGGTGTGCTATGAAGGGATTAATAATTAATATGATAGTAATACTTGCAGCAAAGTAACTTCAGTGATGGCAGCTGTGACTTGGGGTTTTTTTCTGTCTACGATTTTTTTCTTAATTTTATTCTGTTTCTACATCAGGCTAAATATACAATTTGGAGGTGATCTGTTCCTGTTTAAGAGGTGGATTTGCCTACAAAAGGGAAAACAAAACTGTATCTTCATAGGAAACAGGCTCCTTGATGTTTTATCCTTTTATGGCCATGCAAAAGGAGATCAAACTGGATGAAAATTCAAATGTCACAATAGATTGCAACACATATAAGAAACATAACATTAAAGGACAGCTACTACAATGTAGCATCAGTTGGCATCTTCATTCAGTCTAACTACTGGTAACTAATGACCATGCCAGCTACATTCTGCAAGCTTGCATTTTAAAGGCTGTATATTGATAAAGATTTGTGGACTTACTATATGAACTATTAAAAATTCCATTTAAACTTTTCAGGATTCTGCAGTGCTTTTATTACACTAATGAGCTAATTGTTTAAGAATCATTCACATTATTCATCCTCCTGCTCAGTCTTTTAAAAAAAAAACTTCTAGCTGCTG
This sequence comes from Dicaeum eximium, assembly GCA_013396995.1. NCBI lineage: Eukaryota > Metazoa > Chordata > Aves > Passeriformes > Dicaeidae > Dicaeum > Dicaeum eximium. Next base: position 4,774,087 of record VWZP01005658.1, on the reverse strand, counting down.
AAACTCTCTTGACAAACAATATTTATAGCAGTTTGACAGCAGGATGAAGAACAGCGTTTGTCTTTGTAACAGCTTAAAGAAAAGGCCTTTCCAGCACCCAGCCATGCAGTTACAATCTTGACCTCTTTCTTTTGCTGGGAATATACATACAGCATACAAGCAGCACCTCCCATGTGTTTTCTTGACCCTTTGACTGTCCATTCACTTCCCATCTGTTTTGCAGCCTTAAAGGAACAGAGGGGGCCCTCTACTTATAAATCTGTCTTTGCAACTGACAAATGATGTTCTGTCTCTTTAAGGGCAGCCTGGGTGGTTTGGCCCTTTTTTTTCCCCCTTAAAACTTCAGCTTTCCTCTCAATCTTATCCACAGAAAAATATGGTATGTGAACAAGAGGAAACTGGCAAAAAATGCGATAGGTAGTTTCAAAGGATTTTCTAAAATTCAGCAGGACATGACCTTGCAGTGATCAGGGAGTTATGGCAGGGTTTGCACAAAGCATGAGTAAGCGTGTTGCTGCAGGTAACTGTGGCTGGGAAATCTGCTTTGTGAGGCATCATTTGGAGTGCCTGGGAGTGTGCTGTCTCATACCATTTTAACAAGAAGCAAACCTTTCACATGGCCCTTAGAAAATCAAGGAATGTGGCACAAAAGGCTGAACTCCAAAGAGATGATCCCCCCTGCCCTTCTCCACCTGACTGTTCATAGGGGTTGTATACAACTATGGAGTTCGTGTCTTAGATGGCCCTAAGGTAAAAATCAGCTTTCAATAGAAAACTTTGAATTGACACCTCTAGTTTTAATGGTGTATTTCTGGGCATTGTGATGAATTCTGACTGACAGGGCTTCCCTTTTTACTGGAGGAAAGATGATGCATTCACAGCAGTAAATTCCAAATTTCTGCCTTTGTGGTTAACTAACCATAACATAGAAGTAGCACAGGAAGCAGTGATAATGTTTATAGGCAAGGAAGAGATTAAGAAAGGAAGGAAGATTAAAAAAAAAAAAAGGGAAGGGGAGAACTCAAGTCCAAACACAATTCAGAGCAAAACGAGAAACAACCATGAGCTTTCAAATATCAAAGCCATATAAACATGAGTTGGAGATAGAAGTCACTTTAATTTAGAACAGGTGGATTTATAATAAGATATTAACACTTTTTTTGTGGTCATTTCATACTGTAGGTTTCATCAAAGTACAGAATAAAGATAGATTTGTGTCCAGAAACATTTTAGAATTTGTTTTGTTGCTGCAATTGAAATTTGATATCATATGTGCACATTTGTAATTGGGAAGGGAAAGCTTTTTGATTTGCCCAAAGTACTCATGTACTCTGGCACAGACAGACATGAACATCTTTAAAATTCTGTGCTAAAATTATTGGTTCTTTACATGTAAATATGTATTTGAATGTCTCAAATTTATCTTCAGAACCATAAACCAATTAACACAACTAGAAAATACAAGAAAACCTTTTCTTGCCTCTAGGAGTGTGTTTGAAATAAATCAGTAATATACTTTGCTTTTGTAATTTGTGTTTATTATTTGGAATTATTTGGCCTTACTTCAGTAGATTTGCTTGATAACTTGCTTCAGCTTTTTCATTTTAGCACTGTTTATTGCTAGCTAAGCTTGGGTAGCTCAGGCAGCAATCAAAAAGGAAACCTTCCTTGTAAGACTGAATATTTCAGGGGAGTTCCCTTCTGACCAGCTTATGATAGTAGGAAAAGCAAACTTTATCTGTGCCTGCATCTTTCTGTATTCACAGCGTATTCCAAATCCTCATTACAGTTCAATTAGTCTGGTTTTGAGCCTTTTAGATTTGGGATCACAGGATTAATGAAAAGAAAATGAGCGGGTAGCAATATCATTTCATATGGAGATAAGGAGAGACTGAGCATGAATGAGGATCTCAAGACATCTGAATAAAGAATTTCCTCATTCTGTCAGTGAAGTTTTATGGGATATGGAGGGAGGATTATGGGAATATTCATGACCAGATCAAGAGGCATAATGAATTGATGTATGAACCAGCTTATCTTTTATGTAAACATGGGGTAAATGGGAAATAGAATAACCATTCATGGCCCCTAGGCCTGTGAATTTTACTGTTCTAAGATGGAAACAAGGGTTTAGTTACAGTTATTCTAGGAAGGAAGATTATGGGTTTTGATCAGTGTTTAACAGGTGCTGGAAGAATTGCTTATTTGTAACTTCAGGTCTGCATTAGAGCTAGCAAAGAGCACATCATTTCCAGAACCCAGTGTAAGCAATATGTGTATTAAAACTTACATAGTACCTTTTAGTAAGAGTGTAGCACTTTTGTTAAAGTCCCTTTTGTGACATGGGAGCACTGTATAAAAGAGCTTGAGTAGTTCAACCAGTTACAGAAGTAATTTGCTAGCAAGATGAATGCTTTTAATGTGGTATACTTATCCTTGGAAAAACACAGTATCACAAGACATGGAGCAACAGGTCACTTTTGGTCTACTCTAGACATTACTTCTGCAATATTTTTACTGTATTCTTACCTGAAACACAGATGTTTGTGTGTGTTTGGTATGTTGATAAACTTTCCTCAAAACAGAATGTACTGTAATTTACAAGTGTAAACTACTGATAGTTTGGTCTAAGTGTCAGTCAAAACCCTACAAATGTGGGTAAGGAGCTTGTGCATTTCACAGAGGCAAGAACTTCCCTAAAGTTGGGTAACATCTGATTCTTGAATTGTGAGAATGAATGATTGTTCTACATACAAAGTCACGTGGTGCTGATGAAACTGTAGACCCCAGAACTGCAGGGCCTGCACTTGCACTCCTCTGTTAGAATTCTATCCAAGCACTTACATTTACTGGTTTATTAAGATGAGTGTTGTGTAAATGCATAACTCTGCCCTCAGCCTACTTCAAAAGTGAAGCAATTCAGCAGACTGCTTCTCTGAGCTACAGAATGGACTTGCAGGAGAGTGTTACAGGTTGCCTGGGATCTGCTGCTGCAAAAGGCTTTACTATGGCTAAAAATACAGGGCATAGCATGAATAATTGCAGCTATTTGGCACTCATTGTAGCTGTTCTTTTTTAAGAATAGCCAGCATATTATTTCAAAGTATTAAATTACCTCAAGACCTCATAATTATTACAGTTAAGTAATCATTTCAATTCAGTCCAAGTATAAAAACTAATAAAGTGCTCATAGTATGCAGTCAATTTTAGTATGTGTGTTCTCTGAGCAAACACAGCTGATTCAGTATATTCTGGTGGAATACATATTTGCTATCCTGTTATTTTAATATGCCATAATCAGAAAATTAGAATAGATTTGTTGGCACAAACCTTTTGTTTAAGAGTGAAATAATAATTACAGGTTTTTGCTGATGCTGTTAATTTTCAGAGCTGGAATATTTCATTAGCAAGAGGTTGAGAAAGGAAAATACTTGCATTTAATACTGCTAAATCTGCCTGCTTTCAGTGGGTCTAATGGCTTGATCAATACAAAGAGCACACTTGGGAAAACATGTTGCTATTGGGAAAAAGAGTGCCACTGAAAAAAGAAAAGCCACTCAAAGTACAACATAAAGAGATCTGGGTTGTGAGATCTCATCCCCAGTTATCACAGCCAGCTGCTGTTAATTTTGGAGAGTAGGGCCCAGGATTAATAATTTCTAAACTCAGAATCATAGAATATTTTGGATTGGAAGGGACAGTAAAGATCATCTCATACCAACTTCCCTGCCACGGTCAGGGGCACCTTCCAGGTTGGTCAAAGCACCACCCAGCATGGTGTGGTCAAAAAATGTGTTATTTCTGTCCAAAATAGTAGAACGTTTTTTCAAAGGCTGATTTTGTAAACATTCATACAGCAACAGTATTGGAAGCTGAGCTAAGTAGTTGCCTAAATTAATGCCATAGAAATAACATTTTCTATACACTAGAGGTTTCTATACTGGCATGCAATGCATATTCTTATTTTCATTTTAAAAGATAGTAGTGAAAACACTTTGAATGTGCTCAGTAAAGAGGAGTGATTATAGCACTACCTTCTTTTCATTGACAGCTTTCAAAGATTCTGCTGAATTGAATCAGAATTTTTTTTCAACCTGGTAAAAATTAGCTACTGCTCTTTCTTAATTTCCAAGGTACAGCTTTTGCCCTCACACTGACCATAATCTTCATTTAATATCAAAGTACCTTAAAAGAAAAAAAAAATCAGCTGAAATTCAATAAGCTTCTTTGGTGTTTTCTTTAGGACTTGAGTGTGATTCAGCTTCACTGTACTTCTGTTTGTAGATAAGCACTACTGTGGAAGGGCATGCTGAAGTGTTGAAAGTGTCAGTGGCTTACCCTTCATCACCTAAGAATTGCAAGATAAAGATAGAAGCTTGAGGTTTCTTCATACTCATGCAGGCTCTTTTCCATACTTTATTTCAAATGCTAACTAAAATTCTCTACTTCTGTTAGAACAGGATTGCAGGAATACATTGAGTTGTTGTTATTATTATTGCTATTACTCTAAAATGGATTTTATGTTTGTTTTTGGGGTTGTCATTTTGTTAGATTTAACTTTCAGTTCCCGTAGCTACATTAGTGTTCTCTTTGGAGGTTATTTTTTTCTGATTATGCTTACATATCCCAGTTAAAGCTGATTGTTTTATTTTTCTTTTTATTTTGCTGTTACTTCAGCTGAGCAAAGTTGATAGCATATGGTATTGATAAAGAGAAGAAAACATAAACTTTTTTTTAAAAAAGCTCGAACCCTGTATCTCATATGAGGGAACATATGGCTTTAATCCAATAGTATTTTTAGCTTGGAAAAAATATTTGTGTTTATGCTCATCTAACTTATTTTTGTCTGTCCTATTGCTTTCCCCCCCTTTCCTTCATATTTCTGAATTGTGTGTTTTTCATGCCTATAATCACACACAGAAGGAGCTTCAAATGAGGATGTGGTGAGAGAGAAGCAGGAAATCTCACAGGCTTTGGATTCCAACTGTGTTCTAAATCTTGCTTCATAAGCAATTTAATAAATCAAATAGGTTATATGATGACAAGTGTTGTATGGAATTGAGAAAAGAGTGGAAAAATGCCTAAACCCTTGGATTTTTTGCAATCAATTTTGCCTTTTCATTGCTGGTAACTATTTGTAGTTGTGGTCAAGTCGTGTTTTGGTAGGGAAGTAAACTCCCAGATTTAGTTTTTGTATAAAATGAGATTCTGCCCACATCCATCTGGATACTACTGAAATGCAAGCAAATAAAAAGCAAGTTTTAAACATTCCTAACATTGTGTGTGCCCTTTGGAGGAGGTGTCTTGAATACTGACGTGTGGTTCCCTGAAATTCTCTTGGGTGAAAGGGCATGAGCTTTCAACTTTATTTAGAATGATTAGTGGTATTTGTTACACTTGCTGTGCAGAATGAGGACATTTGGTTAAAGAAGAAAGGGAGCAGTGGGCATTATTTAAAACCTAACAGTTCCCTGCATATAACAAGTGTACAGTAGTTCTGCTGTGCATGATCTGATGGAAATTTCAGCTTCCTGAAATACATTTCTAGTACTGGATTCCTTCACTAGATTTTTAAATTATTAAATTAGCAGGATAATCATCAAATATATCTGTAGGAGTTCTTTGAACAGGACAGGGTTTCCTTTCTTCTGATGCAGAAAAATGTTGTAAACCTCTGTAGTTGAGAAACAAGATGCTTAGGGTAATATTGATGACAGCATTAATTTTTGTTTGTGTTTGTATGTTTTTGTTCGTGGTTTTTGTGAGGGTTTTCTTTCAGTACCTGTCCTCAGGTACTTAATAGGTATTTGAACAGGGATCTTTTTATTTCCACCAGAAAAAGTTCGGGAAATCCAGGAGAAACTTGAAGCCTTCATAGAAGCCCTCCATCAAGAAAAGTAAATTGTTCAAGCAGGTAATCATGATTTGATCATAAAAAGATTGCTACACTTATCTCATTGCTCTATGTAAAATTGTCCATCTCATTTAAATGCATGTTTTCATACAGACTTTGTGAAAATTCTTATTTGTTTTATTCCATTGTCTGGCTGCTTCCAAATCTCATTCTATTAATTCTGAAATCCATAAACCCAAGTGCTGTAATGCATGTGTGCATATTTTAAAATAGTTGTCATTCTGTTTCAGCAGCAACTTTACACAAGAATGCAGCCTTCTCCAGGATACCTTGCACAAAGACTGAATTGAAATGGCTTTTGTGTCCCATTCTCTTTCCTGTCTTTTGGGGAGCATCCTGAAATGTTGAAGGAGAAAGAAAATAATGTCTCGTGGGATTGAGAAGTTCAATTAAAATCCACCTGCTCATTTCATTTTTGAAGCTACATGCACAGAAGAATCTGATTTGTGTATTAATGAGTTTGGGAGCTTGCTGAAGTTGTACATTTAAGGGTTTTTTTTCCTGAAAGGGAAAAAAGCTTTTTATTTTTAGTATGTGTCTAATATAGTAGAGCTGGATCAGATTCATAAAATGATTTTATCTGTTGCCATTTTTTTGCCTGCGGATGATGCTGGGAGTTTGACATAACGTTTTAGTATTTGTATGTACATTAAAATGCCCTTCTAAGTAATGCCATTTGTATTTGTTATGCTCTGTGTTGAAGCATTTGCTGTACTGTGGTACAGATTTAAAAGCATTGTAATTGAGATCCTGAGAGGAGGTGGTGGATTCTCTTATAAACTATTGAGAGATGTCAGCCAAGCAATTCTAGTAGTTCTTTCACCTGAAAGCACAGACTGCTATTCAGTGACACATTAAAAGGTTTAGGCTCAGGAAATAATGTCAGCAGCTGCTCCTTTTACCTGTTCTTTCCTGATGTATGTTGTTACTCTTGAATGTCAGCCGATTACATTTCATTTCTGGGATTGCACAGACTCAGATTTCCTTGTTAACTCCTCCCTTCACCATAGGTACAGAGTAACCTGATGGAATAGGTATGAAATGTAAAAAGATAGAATGTACAATTCCAACTTCTCCAACTTGCTAACTAACAAAAAAAGGGAAAATTTCATTAATTTAATTTTTACTAATAGCTCCTGTAAGACCAAAATCACTTCTATAAGAATGTTATGCACAGGGTGTTAAGTAGTTGTCCTTCCACACCCACTTGATGTCTGTCATTCAGTAAAATTAGTAAGGCACTGAAAACTTCTTTTCGGTTTGGCCATAGAAATGTTATTTCTGACAAATTCCAGCATGATACAAGCTCTCTATCATAGGTGCCTGGTGGTTAATCACCACCACAGTTCTCTGCCCACACTTTGCCACAAATTATCTGGATACACCTCTGAGTACTTGTGTGGAAGAAGGTCTTCGGCCTGGAACAGTTTGTCTTGCAGTTGTCTGATTATGTACATTGAAAAACTGACCTAGGTTTATTTTCCCTTTTGAAAAGGCAATTGATTTTGATATGTAGAAAGGAAAAGAGAGGAATCTGAATGTTTTCCAACAGATGTTATTTTGGTTTGCTCTGAGAGGAGACAATACAGAGTTTGGAAGTATGTTCCCCAAATGTTTGGACATAAAATATTCAGCCATGTGGACAAAAAGCTAACATAGAGCTTAAAATTATGTTGAAAGGTTAAATATTTCAGGGTGATCTAACTGAATGTTTGGAGATTTTCTGTTCAGAATTAATTCCTGAAAATGAGTGTTTGAGAACTGAAAAATGAAAAAATGGCTTTTGTCATGACCATCCTCTGAAGATAACTTCAGAAATGTCAGTTTGCATGATTTTGAAGGCAGACACCTTTGTGTATAGCAAGTGAAATAAGTCTGTACTTTGTAAAAAAACAAAACAAAGAAACAAAATCTTTTGCATTTACCTAGAGATCACTGTTTGAAACTTCTGTGTAATGTAAATGTTGCAAAGATATCACATCCAGTGGCCCAATGTTCATTTCTTTTAGTGTGATGTTCCTGTGGGTTTAGTTCCAACTTCTCTGTGCTGCTCATCTAAGACTTAGCATGATATATTCCATGGAAACTAGGTATTTATTGAATAAAAATGTAACTGAAGGAGTAATAAAATGTGGGTTTTGAACACAGTGGTATTGCACCTAACTAAGAAGTCACTTTGACCTTCTTTTTCTCATTTGTTAAATTGTGAACAAGTGTACATTAATGATATCAGTATATGTTAATGATATCGAAATGTCTGATTCAGAAGAGCTGGGTCAGCACCAGGTTAGCAGTGACTGTACCAACTGTTATCTTTACTTTATAGATTAATGTACCCTTTATGTAATACATTTAGACAAAGACCTCATGTCAAGCAGAATAAGAAAGAATTGCTGAATATTACAACAGTTTTGAGACAAAAAACACAATTATTTGAACTTCCTACAATTCATGTGGTACTGAAGAGTATGTTATTCCAAACTGGTTTGCACAAGTTCACAATATTTTTTTTGTATTTCGTAGGCTACTTTCAGATTCTGGATACAGCGATTTATTGTAAGGAGCAATGACTAATTTGAAATTTCTGTATCTTTTTAAGTTTAGGCATGAGAATCACCAAATGTAAATGTTGTTGTTGTTCCATAAATGGATATTTCATTTCCAAAGCATGTTCATTACTATCATGTAGATATGCTAAGTTATTTCTGGTTTTTATAAAATGAACCTTTTATGAGCCAAGGTTTAAATACTAATGGCCAAGAGGTATTCTGACACTTTTTCATGAAAAAGATACAAATGGTGTCTTTTCAAATGTCAGGAATAACTCCTTTTTACTGGTTACTAGTAACTTCATCCTAAGTTATCAGACTATGAGAGACATTAAAATCTTGGAAATGTTTAGAAGTGTAAAAACCAAACAGATAGAGGGTGAATACAAAAACAAATAGAGGGTGAATACATCAATTAAGTTCTTGGTTATTTCAAATGCACTGGTGTGCTCTTTCACCAAAGCCATATGAATCTGGTTCTTTGCTGAGTATATTTTTTAACATAAGCTGAGTTATGACATAGTTTCAAGGCTCAAGTTTTAGTGAATTTTCATGTATCTTAAATGTAGCTTAGTAATTCTTAACAATTGTATTTAAAAAGATGCAAGAGATTTCATCACTTGAAATGTCGAAATATGGTGATCTCTAAACCTGACCCAGGACCCCTTGAGTCAGCTAGAACTCTTTGTTCTCAGTGGGTTCTGGAGAGGTCTGTGGGATGTTCTTGTGTCAGGGAAGATACTGCCATATGAACTGTCTGTATAGATACCTCTGTGTTCTTGCAGAGTTGCGGTGTGAGATGTTTTTTGACTGTTAACATGTTTCTGGGTCCTCAGGTGCTTTAGGGAAATCTTCCTGCAATGCTTCCTTGCACAGATGGGATGGACAGTGGTGAAGTTTACTCAGATTCTGGGAATGCCCTCACAAGAACTTAACATCAATGGCTATCTGAAAAAACTTACCATCTTAGTGAATTACCATATCCAAGGAACCTTTTTATTTTTAAATGTCAGTTTAAAGTTCTTGGATCCTGTTCTATTTTTTAGTTAGTTCAATAATCCATCTTCCCTTGCAGTTATCTTTATAGACCATGATCAGTCAGTTGCTAGTTTTTATTCAGTAAGATAAATTAAATGCATTTTAAACCCTTGCAAGATAGGTCCTACACAGTCAGATAACTCCTAAAGCTGTTGTTTCACAAGTGTTAGGAGTTCTAGATGGCTGTTATCACAGAGCTTTCACAGCATATGGCTGTTGCCAGGAATTTTTTACTATAAAGTACTAAGGATGGGAAGAATATAATAATCCTATAATATAGAAAGGATGGGAAGAAGCTGAAATGGTACAGAGATTGTAATGGTTGTTTATACTGTGGTGCTGGAATGGAAAACCCATGCCTATTTCTGTGTATACAAATCTTGCTTGCATCTGCCATCACCTCAGTGCTTCAGTACATCAGAAGGTGAAATTTTCCAGGCTGTTCTTCTGTAAGAAGTGCTGAAAGTCAGAGATATGATTTTAGTTTTGACTAGTCGTGATTCAGGAAATAGTTCTGAAAATACTGGAGTTCTAGAGCCATCCTCACAAATTGTTCTAGAAACATTTCTGAAATAGACTCTTTAACATTTCTTGGGATAAGCTTTAGGTGCTGTTCCAGTGCCAATTACAGAAATATTTCTTGTCCTATCTGCTGAAAAGCAGTTTATTGCACATAGCTGCTAATGCTTGTATGGTTGTGTTGTAGAACACTGATAGAAGACTTTATTTGCTGCTCTTTGAAGTTTGTAGGCTCCAAGAGGACTTCCAGAGCAGTGGTGGTTTCCCAATATGACTTTAAAATGGTTTTCTAAACTATCCTTGGTAGTGACAACGTCAGTGTGGTGCAATAACACTTTGCCTTATACCATTACTAATATAGGGGAATATGTGAAGTTTGAATTAAAAGGGTCTTTTATACTAAGTTTTAGAGTAGAAGCTTGAGTGTTACATCCTCTATAGCATTTTAGAGACCTTTTCAGGAAACACCTGACTATGTGAGCATTACTGGCCAGGACTGACAACTGCCACAGCCTTAGAACTGCAAAGGACAAGCATGTTTATGTTGTATTACTACCAGCCTTACAATTTGGAAGAGACAGAAGCTCTACCTTGGACTGAATCTGCACATTCATGTTTCATAAAGGATCATCTCTTCCAGACTGCTGGAAAACAGTAAATTGCACAACGAAAGCCTCTTTGGATGTAGATATTATTTCACTACAGGAATCATAACTGAAGACCATTTTCACTTCTGTTTCAAGCAATTGTCCTCTCTTTGCCAGCCTCATGAAATAAGTATTAATGTAAACACTATGCCCCCTATATTTAGGAACATTGGAAGCAGTGTTTGCCTCATGTCCACAAGCCAATTGCCTGTACCTTTTGATGTTTAGAGATGGAACATTCATTGCAGCCTTCTTTACAATGAGTCTGTTCTGGTTCATGTGAAAATCAACATCCTTTTTTGTGTTGCTGCCTGACAGGATGCTACAATACTATTAGCATTTGCAAAGAGTTTGCTCTGTCTAATAGTGCAACCCCCAGATCACAGGCTGCTCAGTTTGTGTTTCTCTATTATGTGAAAGACACAAAGAAGCTGAAGGCTGGCAAAGGCCTGTCAAATCTTGTAATGTAGCAAGCGACCCCAGAGCTTCATTCTGCTTTATATCATTCCTTGTTCCCCATCCCACCCCTTTCCTTGAATGGGCTCTGAGGTAGGTAAATGAATTCAGTGGTATGGTAGGCGGATGATTCCTTTCTGACCTTGTTCCTGTACCATTTGTTTCCCGGCTTGTTGGAGGGAAAAGGACATATCTGAACCTTTTGTTTCAAATAATTTTCTCGCAGGTTGGGGAGTTAATGCAGACCTTGTCTGAACTCACCCGAGCGGAAAGTGCTCTGGGTACAAGTCTTGACACGCTTGGTCCCTTGGAATTGCCTGATTAAAGGAGGAGGCAGTGAATTGGAATTCTTTCACATTTGGCATTGCTTAAACACCTGGACACCTTTTTATTCCCCCAGTATGCACGTGTTTATATCCTCTGTCATGCCTTGGAACATCTGTCTTAAGAGCAGTCAAGAAGCAAACAAAGAATGACCTTTGAACAGCCCAGTGTTGTGTATTTTAGTCGGGAAGGAGGTGAGGTTGAGGGAAAAGCTGACTACAGCACACACCAAACACCAGTGGCTTTCAAAGGAGCATTTTGGACTGATGTCTGAAATTGGCACAGCACTTCTTGAGAGTCAGGTTTGTTTTAGTGATTGATCTTGGATCATGTCTTTGATGATAAGGAAGGCAAAGCTTTACTGCATGCCAGGAGTGAACCTTGGGAGCAATGAGACTTTTCACACCACTTGCCTGAGCTCTGCATCCTTGAAGATACTTTTTAGAAAGAAGACCAGTGGAATGTGACCAGTAGCAAAACATGAGGTAGGAACATCACTACAACTGTCCTGCAGAGTCATAAATTTGCCCTCTGCACTGCTAATGCTATAAGGTTTCGAGGACTGTTCATGACTCCTGAGTAATGGATTCCAAAGGTCTCAAATGGAACACAAATTATAGAACCATAGTCTGTGCTGAGTTGGAAGCAACCCACAAGGATCATTGAAGTACAGCTTCTAGCCCTGCAAAAATACTGCTCTCCCCAGGTCTTAATTGTACACAGTAAGTTTGCCCTGTCTGAAGTGTCCAGTTCAAGTCTCCACCTGCTTAGCCCAGCACAAACCTGGTGAGGTTTGTTCATCGTTTGAACCCATCATTTTGTGTTGCAGGTATCCTTTACTAAAGGCTTCCACAAGCCAAAACACACATTGGGACAAATCTGTAAGAACATCAGGCCTCAGAGTTGATACAAAAGACACAGACATAAAGGTGAGGAATGAGGATGGTTATACCCCCTGTTGCCTTAAAAAATGTAGATACTAATGATTTTTCTGTTGGTAGACTGTAGCTTGAAAGTGCAGGCATAAGGGATGTTACCTATCACATCGATGCCTATGCATATTAACATATTTTCTGCATACAGTTATAGGCTAATAATAATGACATGTTATGGAGTAAGTGGTATTAAATTTGAAAAGCAAACTTCGACATCCTGCACAGATTCGTGGCATCCCCAAAACAAACTCTGCTCGTGCTTCATTTGTGATTCCTCTGTGCTATGTTTGTGTATCTCAGGGGGATGATGAGTTCATCTAACAGTTGTAATCTCAAACCCACCTAAACAGAAAGTTATTTTCATGTGCAAACTATTTTGTTATTTCAAACTAATAGGGACTAATTATGGACTAAACTTTTAATCCAAATGGAATAGCTTTGCTGCCCCACTTCCTGGGTTTCTTGCTAAAACACTTCATGCTTTCACAAGATTCCAGTATTGCAGATGCATAGCTTTGTGTAGGCCTTCCTTACTATCTCACAAGCTAGACCAGCAGGAATATTATCTGTATAAGGCCCTTCAAGAATACATACAAATAACTAAATTTTTTTAATCCTCCAACAATAACCAGGAAAACAGTGTTATTCCTTTTGTTCTTATTGTACTTCTGCTCTCACCAATGGTCAGAAGATTAGTTTATTAGTTTTTATCTGGAAGTTCTGATCAGTTAGATCTTTTTGCAAGAAAGCATTTTTTAAAGCTATTAAATGTTTCTTTTATGACCCAAGACTCATTATGACTGGAAACTATTGCCATAAGGAGAATAAGCGCTTCCATTTTAAAAAGTCCTTTTTACCCCTCCTGTCAGTTTATGCAAAGTCCATCCCTTCAGCTGGAGGAAACAACACATCCCTTGTCAGAAAAAGAAAATAATTTTCCACGGCCTGTTGCCTCAAAATTGGAATTCCATAAAGCTTATGGAAGCACAGCGAGCCATAGGTTATCTGGTGAAGGTAATTTCTGGACTCTTGCACACCCTGTTTGCTTTCCCTGCCAGCACAACCTCCTTCCCTGTCCTCCTCTGCCCTATGGGCCTGCAATTTGGTCCTACCAGGTGACATTCTCTGGCCTGTGAGGTGCTGGAAGTCAGATCAGATGCTTGCAATAATATGCCTTGAAAATATATGGTAAAATTTCTCTGTCTACTACTGCTCATATCCCTTTTCAGTTTTGTTTTTGCTGTCTTGGTTTTAGCTACAGGCATGTATCACATTTTATAAATATACCTCTATCTCAGCATTTATATTACATATGCATAATTATGCAAGAAAAAAAACATGCTGACTGCCTCAGAAATCGTGACTTGCTGACTGATCTCTGCCTAGCCCAAAACAGAATTTATCTAATCTAGTCTGAAAGACAAACGCCATTAGTAGATGAGTAACAGAGAAGAAACATTGGAGAGTGGTGCATGGCAAGAGGCATTTTTCATGTGGAAACAAGGGAAAATTATAGCACTTGCTGAAGCTTAGAGCAACTCCCAGATCCTCACTGAAATCAAGCTCTGTGATGAAAAGGCCTGTAGCCTGTTGGGCCAAGAGATGGGGATTATGAGAATATTCATGACTCCTGAGAATCAGCAGGTGAGACCTAATGCACACGATTGCCCCTCACCCCTTTCCCCAGCTCATCCTTTTGGTAAACAGTACATAAAGGCTGAGTTCTCAGAGTGACTGAACTCAGTTCCTGATCCTTTTTTTTCTCCTCTTTTTTTCGCCTCCATTCTTTATAAAAAAGATTGTGGTGGTTTTGCCACTTGTCCCAAGCAGAAGCACGGAATCTCCTTTTCATTTCTAAAAAGCAACTGTGTGGCCAAACTAGAAGTCTTGTGACATTACTTAAGAAAGCAGAATGGTATCTTAGCATCCAAGGGCTCTTTTAAAACTTAAATGAAAAGCCTTTCTGAGAGCTTGGATAAGCTGGAGAGGAATCTCTGTGACATATGTGCATTGTCTTAGAAAAGCATGGGTTGGAGCCAACTGTGGGCCTCTGCCTTTAATATACTGGGTATTTGTCATGCCTGTTTTGGTGGGCTTGCTAGTCAGTAAACACTCCATGTGTAGAGTCCATGCAGTTGGAAGAAGTTGCACTATGTGATTAATGCAGGACACTGCTCCAGGCCAGTGAGTGGCAGGGGATGCTCTGTTGGGCAAGATGGGCAAAAGTGTTTTGGCAGCTTTTCTCCAATGCAGCACAAAGGCATATTCTATAGCAGATTTCATCAATCAAATTTTTGTAAAATCGTCTCACTGTGATGTAGGTGAAGAGGGATTCTCACAAATGCTGATCCTGTCCTGATTCTGACAGTTTTTACCTGCAGGCATGAAGTTGCATGTTCAGCCTGGCGGGGTAGGGATGATTGTCAGGTCTTTAGCTGAAGTCTAAGTGTTCTTATCCCTTTGAAGCCTGAAAACAGTGCCTGCAGTAAACAGAGGAGACCATGCCAGGTCTTTGCTTTAACTAAGTGTTGTTGTTTGCTTTTTCTCTGCAGGAATGTCAGCCCATTCTGCCGATTTGTGACTCTCTTGTACATGGATTGCAGCTGTAGATCAGTGATGTGGCAGTGGGAGGTGTTGCAGTGAATGCAAGCACAGGACATTTAGACTGCTGTCAGCCTCAGGCCTGTGCCACTTTTCCAGGACTCCGTGAAACTGGAGTACTAATCCAGCCTATATGTGCCCTGATATATGACAAGGGCAGGCACTTTTCCAGGCCCATCAGCTTTCTCAGCAGGGATAGATAGACAGCTCAAGCCTTTCTGGCTGTGCTGAGGCACGTGATTGCAGAATTATGGTTTGGTAAAAATGTACCCTCATGCCAACATTTGCTGTAGCCTAATGCTTGCAGGACATCTTTCCATGAAACCATAGTGAGTATTCTGCATTAAGGCAAAGGCAACACCTTTTTTAAGGTCTTTAGCCTTTCCAGGAAGGATAGTTACATAATTTTAAATCCCTCTTGGAATTTCAGTCTGCAGGAGTTGTAGTGCCCGGCTCTGACAAATCTGTTGTTACAAACTTGCTTTCAAAGTGTCTCAGCATAAGGGTATTTGTTTGTTGTATCCCTGTGACAGCATCCAAACAATTCTTCAACAGTTTTTTCTGTTAATCTGAATGTAACTAATAACACTTAGTTCTATGGCTGGATTTTGGTCCCCGGCAATTGAAACTGAACTGCTGTCTGCTCAATATAGTTTTTCTAGTAACTGATGCATCTAGGTCAACAAACTGACAGGCATTGCTCATTTTACTGCTTGGCAAATATTGAACTAAAGTCTTCAGCACTGTAACACTGTTGACAATTGCAGGATAAAAGCATTGTCCTCTTTTGTTACCATGAAGTGCATCTTCACGTCTGATTCTGGCATAACACACTTGGTAAACAACAAGGGATGTTGTGCTCCAGAGTCCCAAGTGTTTGCTCTGACAATATAAACTTACTGCCTGCTCTCTAAAACCAAACATCTGTCTCTGCCATGGTTACTTCAAACTGATATTGAAACAATCCACTCTCTTCCTGAAAACACTGGAGGGTGACAGCATGACTGCTGTTGAAGGAGCTCTTTTCTCTTTTTGAAAGCTATCTGTACCACTCTCCTTTATTATGTTGCACATCTACATTGAGGAGCCCAGACTAGGCTTCAAGAGCCTGAAAAATAATACGTGGCAGAAAAAATCACTCTGGATTGGTACAGTTAAGACTAACCCCACTGGAAAGGAAATGCTGTGTCTCAAGTCCACTGTCAATTCTTTCTTTTCCAGGAGAGCATGTTTGGAGAGACCAAAGAGTAATGAGCCAAAATACAGCTGAAAAAATTTCATCACACACTTCCCGCTACCTGAGCAGAGCACTGCTCCTTGCCTCTTCCTTCTCCTTCCCAAAATTAAACCTCCCCATGGCTACTGAAGGTCCAGGCTCATTTGTATCCCAGCACCCATAGCATCAATCCAAGGGCTCTCCCTTCTGCTTTGCCAGCACCTCAGGTTCACTGTTTGCTGCTGTGAGTGACCCCCGTGGCTCAGACTGGAGTGACTCAGCTCCGTGTGATTCAGTGGGACGTGCCCCATGAGAATGGTGTCATTCACAATGATTTTGTTCCCTGCTACCTTTGGTCTTTTTTTCACTTTATTTGTTTCATATTTAGGTCAAGGGTGAAGAATAAAACTGATCTGCCCTTCCTTTACTTCACATCTTCATTTTCACCTAGTTTGTTTTGCATGTGAAGTGCATGGAAGCTTTATTTAGACCAGCTTGCAAGCTATAATGGTAACCTATATCACACTGAATCTGTTTGAAAAGTGTGTAGCTGCACACCTGTAGTTACAATATTACATATGAAGCATTAGCCTGAACAGCCATTGGAGGTGAATCTGCAAGAAAGAGCATTTACAGCCATTTGGATCCTGCTGCTCTAGACTGGTGCCCACCAGCTTGGAGGATTGGTCCCCTCCACAGAAGTATTAAAAAATTAATCCACAGCTTTTTATATCCTTGATGGAGACACAGATAGCTCAGCATATGCTGTTTGTTGCCTTTTTGGGTTGAACTACTGATGCTTCCTTTTCCTTTCTGCCTCAGAAAAAAACCAACAGCTTTGTCTTTGAGGTTAATGCAGTCACATGCTAAAAAGAAATTTAAGGCCCTAGAAAAAAGAAAGAGGCCAGCATGGATTTCACTACCAGGTGCTGAGATGGGACAAGTCCTGTGACCATTTTGCATTTCAGACTCGTCTTGCATCACTCAGAGCTGAAGGGAATGAGAGATGGGATTGTGATTGTGCTCCCAGCAAAAAGGGAGAGACAAAGCTGCACACTTCAGGAAAATGCCACCGTAATTCTTCCTATATTAGTTCAGAGGTTCGTTGATCATGAGGCTGGAAGCTTTTGTGGCTGATGTCAAGTGAGTGCTTTTGGGTATGATTCACCTATTGTCTATAAGGCTCCTTTTACCAAAAAGCAGCTGGTGAAGCCTCTATTTCCCTTAAACAAAACTGTCTTGAACTTTCAGGGGAGAACAAGGCCCTCACTGTGCTGCCTTGACTGAAATCCCAGCCAGGAGGGAGAAGTCAGACCTGTTTCTTGCTTTTGCGAAAGCAAGTACTTTTTTCCCCCAGCAATAGCTGTGAAGTAGACAAAGAAAGCAGCCTATGAGAGAGATGAGCCTGACCATCCCAAAAAGCTGCAGTATTTTTGTGTCCATCTGTAAATGTGGATGGCAGAAGTGGCTGCTGTTCTGGCTGAGCCAGCCAAAGCTTGATACAGCAGAAACTGAGTTTTTCACAAGTTTAAAGCTCATTTTTATACAATACACTCAGCTCATGTGATTTTTGCTTTTAGATGGCATACATCTCTATGGACTCTATGCTGGGAGTGAGGCAATTAACTTGCAGATCCTGCCTTCCCTTCTGAAGGAAGCAGCTTCCAGAAAGGCTTAGCCAGAGCTCGTGGGCTGTTTAGGTGAAGGAAGCAGAGGGGGAAAGGACAGCCTGGCACTTCAGTAAAGACAGTAGTGAGTTCATGTGGGAAGGGGAATGGCAGCCTTCTGATGAATGAGTTGGATTCTGTGTGAGGCAGCATCTTCCAGCTCCCCTCCCAGCAGGAGCTCATCAGGCCAAATACAGCTGGCAGCAGCTCTCCACCCTGCTGAGGCTTTGCAGTTGGACTTAGGACATGGTAACAAACTCCCAATCCTGTACAGATGGACAGCTGGTTCTGTAGTAAACAAAGACAAGAACATTTTATATTGCCATTTAAAATACCTGTCTGTTTATTTCACAGGTTTGGCTGTGCCTGCCTTGAAAACTGCATACATGGGTATGACAGCCTGGGAGTACCCCTATGGACTGGTGCCAGTTTATTAACTCTGCTCCTTCAGAAATGTTGACTTTAAATGTATTCTCCAAAATTATCCAAAACCACGTCTTAACCCCAAAAAGGCAAATTTTTAGTTAAGAAGATATTTGAGAATTAGACTTCTAATAAATCTGAAGTCCAGTTCCTAAGTAAGGAAGCTCCAGAGATTCTCAGCCTTTTTATTCTGTATTCAACAGCAACAAGGAAATCAACTGGAACCAGAAAACCAGCAGAATAAATTTTATCGTGAACACTTCCATGTTGGTAATGGCTCTTTCAGCCACTGATAATCAGAATTTATAATGGAAAAGAGCCAAGCAGTCTTTAAGCAGCCTCCATTAACTCCACCTCAGAAAAAGTGGAAATATGCATTAAGCCATATTCAGAGTGTATTGTAAGCATTGAGCTTGGAACTTTTGGCTTCACTGTTTCTCACCTGCATGGTTGATTTTAGGATGAAAATATGACCTAGAAATCCATGAATAAGACCTTTTATCTCTCAAAATGTTCATTCATGTATGGTAGGAGAGTTTTCCCAGAATTTGTCAGGTTCATTGGGCCTGATAATTTTAGAATAAATGCTTATGTGAAAATCGCATTCTGGTTTAAGGAAATACTCCCTTGAACAAAGACTTCACTGTGACCTGAACTGAGTATTTCCTGGAGTTTGCTAACACCTGATCCTGAACATTATCAGAAACACTGCTCAAATTCAGCAAGCTACAATTCAGTTCCAACATTTAAGGAGAAAGAGGTTTGCATGGAGCAGAGGAACTGCCTTGGGCAGACAGACCTGCAGAGAGAGGAGAATGGGCATGGTATGCCACACTGCACACTCACACAGGGCTACTCCAGGCTCAACAAAGCCCTGGAAGAAACCTTTGTGTTTTAATTGTGCAAACCCACGGGGCTGACGAGAAGTACAAGGGTGGCTTTTTTGCTTGTTAGAATTCCAAAACTAGTGCTTTGCTACAGACTTTTTCTCTGGAAATTCCTCATGGTTGAAATATGCTGTGCCTGAAATCCCCTGTTTCCAAGTCCTTCTGGAAATAGCTTTCCTCTGTACAGGGCTTAATTTGTAGTCAAGAGACAAAAGGATTGCCTTGAAATCACATCAGGTTAGGTTGTGATAGGGTGTGCAAAGTCTGAGTCAAAATCTTTTAGGAAAACTATGGCATAGATTCCCTAGAGTTCATGTATATCCTTTTGTTTTCAGTAATTTTGCCAGTATTCCAGTTTTCAGGTCCCCCAGAATGCTATTCCTGTTTGCTCAGTCATCACCAGGACAGTGATGAGAACTTTGCTGGCAATTACTCTAATGAGGAACAAGGGCAGACTTACCTCAGAAAAGATTGTCCCAGTCAAACACCCCCATGCAAAATTGAGGGCTTTAGGTGATAATGAAGACAACAGCAATGAGAGGTATAACATTTCAGGTAAACATTTTCAACAGAGTAACAGAGGTAACAGAGTTTCATTTATTAAAAAACTGAAAACAGACTTGTTAGGTCCAAAATACAGAGGTACGGTGAGTGGTTTGCTTGCTCAAAAGGGGATTCTGAGGTACAATGCACACTAATGATCATCTGGTCTCCTTCTGTCAACATTAATGTTGGATTTTCAAGGTTGTTTGATATTGCTTAGGTGGGGGTCCACTGACTTAAATGAAGTTTTTCCTGCTATTTGTTTCCACTTACACTGGAAATCAAAGGAGTTCAGCAATCCTTGACATGAAATATTTGAGCCAGACCCAGCATTTGGGCTTTTTCTTGCTGGATTTTTTTGTTTTTACAAGGCAATTTTCCAGTGCAAGGTAAATATTCCATAAAGAAAAGTATTTCTACATCTGAGATTTTTTCCTTATTTTCCTATAACAGATTGTTTTGGGGAATTTAGAGATGTCAGGGAGCTAATAAAAATCCATTACCTGCTTGTAAGCAGTTTATTAGAAGTGTTTGTATTCATTCTCCTTGGTATTTCTAGGTGGTAAGACCAGAATGGGTCACTGTGATCATCTGCACCAAACTTCTGCTGGGCTAAGGGAGACTTGCAATAAAGAAACATCAAGGGCTCATGTAACAATCCTCTGTGATGGATCTTGACACCAGACAAATTTGCTAAGCTTATTACAGTAATGGTAAACAACAACACCTTATTTTGTCTAAGTTCATGCTGTAGTTTCAAGCACTGAGATTTCATTCTGCCTTTTATCTGATGCATTAAGAGTTGTCTGGAATTGGATGTGTTACCACTGAGTGTTAATTATGACTGGATGCTGAACCTGGAGGTTATTTATTCTGTTCCCTGCTAGCCTAAGCAAAGGTATGGAAGCTGGGTTTCCAAGCAGACTCTCCCAGCTTCAGCCAGAATTCTTTTCAATGCTCAGAGTTTTCTCTGCCTGCAGAGATTGGTACCCTGCTTTGCTGATGGAAACTGAGTGGCTGAATGAGCCAAACATTCAAAACCAGTTCAGCAATCCTGGCTGCTGCTCCTCCACTACCTGACCCCAGGCCCAATGTCCTGGTATTGAACTGGATCATGATTTTACATCTGTGTGGCCATATCTGGCTGGTTGCCATCCCTTGTGGGACAGGCCTTCCAGTGAGCATTCCCAAAGGCTGAGGAGGTCTTCAGTGCAGTCAAAAAATCCTTTCTTAGAGTTAATGATTCCCCAAAGTCCCACCCTGGTCATCTGGCGGTGACTGGCAGTTCAGCTCCTTTCATCTTTGACTTCTTTAACCCAACTTGCAGGGTCTGGCAGAAATTTAGATCACTTTGCTTTTCATTTGGCATTAGCCCACTTGAAGTAGGAAAGTTTATGCCTGGAAACAGTTGGTCAAGATCTGAAAGTAGAAAATATTAATTCCAGGCATGGAGAGCTTTTAAAAGAGCAAGAATTTCATGGAAATAAAACAGTCTAGTCTATTAAGTTCCTCTCATGGACTTTTATGAGGACAATTACTAATATTGTTGAAAATTATACTCATGAAATGTGTTAATGGGAAATGTGCTGGCTGCTGCCAGAAAAAACTGCAACTTTTACAGCTCATTTGGAGACAGAAATATTCTGCAAAGTAGCCTACAGGGTGCAAAGGTTCGCGTGGTGCTGGCTTAGACTAACTTAACATACGCCCTCTGTAGCCCTGGTATTGTCCAAAACCTAATGCCCATAATAAAAGAGAGGAAAATTGGACCCCAAGTGGCAAGGATTGTAAGCCATTGGAATTCTCCTAATCAGAGATATTCAGCTATTTTTAGTTCATAATGTTTAGTCAAATAGCAACAATGATTTTTCTTCTTTTTTTCAACTCAGCTGCACGGTGTGTTGGAGGGGGTCTCGATGGCCTGTGACCTTGCCTTTATCTGTCAGTCTGTCACCACTGGTCTTCAAAGTGCAGCTTAAAGGATCTGAGGCTTCTGTGTGGCCTTGATGTGATCTGCTTTCCTGGTAAAGTTTTTCATTAGCGGGTGCTTTTTTAAGCTGGTTGGAACTTGCTTTGCTTGCTCTGTGGGATGTTACTGGCTTGGGGGCTCTCCTGACCCCCACAACCAGGTTTAATAACCCTGCATGGCCTGTGTTTGCAAGCATTGTGTGTATGGTGGATGCTGCTTCTGCACAGGGGATGCTGCTTCCTGCCCCATTGATCAGGCTCATTCTTTTCTCCTCCTGCCTCTGAAATCTCCATCAAAGACTCTCAAAAGAAGAAATATTTTTTGAAGTACAGTTGGTTAGATACAGTGACTGAGCAACAAGCCCATCCATCTGCACAGCGCTTACCCACCTGCTAAGGGTACTGCCCTTCCATCCAGCCCAGATCCTTACTGGCAGTGTCAGCCATACATTTATTTTCCTCTGAATCTTAGGGAGAGAACGTACCTAACAAAAGAACAGTCCTGCTGCATCAGACCTCTGGTCTGGGTAGTCCAGTATCCTGTCTCCAACTTTAGCCAGCAGCACATGCCTAGGGTAGAGTGAAAAACAGGACAAGTGTGCATGATACTCATACCCAGGAGCCTTTTGAGCCAGAGCTGTTGTCTGTGTATTCAATATAACTTAACAACGGACAAAAAATATTCTGGGACATGTGGTTCACCTGCATGATCCCTGCATTTGAGTGGCTTTTTGTGGACACCTGGATGCAACTATTGATGATGCTAAAAGACTGGTCACTAAAGGAAAATTATTTATACACCCATGGCTGGAGCAAAGGCGTTGGGTGTCCTTGTGCAAATTGGGTGGAAGGGCTGAGTGTGAAAAAACTTCATCATAGCTGTGGCTGGCCATGAGTGACACTGACCTTCCACTGCCATGGCAGGGGGGCCTGACTGGTTCCTCTCAGAGGAACAGTGTGTTCTTGCAAAGATGCTTTCTCCCTGCAGCACAGCAGTCCTGTGTGTTTTTCCCATCAGTAAATAGTGGGACAGCAGGATTGATCAGCTGGTGCCCTTGCTCAGCAGGTCCTGCAGACATTTGACTTCAGTTTTGTTGCTCAGACTGTATTTGGTGTCAGCCAACTGGGGCCCATGGGAGCCCTCCTGGAGAAGCCCAGGCTGGTCACTGTGCACTGGTGTGGGCAGATGAGAGAGCTGGGCCCCCCTTATTGCAGAGCTGCCCATCAACATGCAGCAGGGTCTGACAAACACTAAATCCAAGAGATGGGAAGAAGGATTCCTCCAAAATGTTTGGTTTGCTTTAGTGCAGTCTGCAAGGGGCAGGCCAGAGCAATTACCAGCATGCACAAGATGCCTGCTATGTTGCTTGGAGTGTTTTTCTTTACTACGTGTCAATACAAACCTAGAGCCATTTTTCAGAGTTTGCCAATGGCTATAATTGAAAAGGCATGAATTGCCCTCGAGAGAGTCCCCACTGCTCTGCATTATTATCTGCTGGATGGCAGCTCTATAGGCCATGTATCATTTTTTTTCAAATAACCAGTTAATTACTAAATAAAACAACCTAGCTTTCAAGCTGATTAGCCTAGATTAATGACCAGCAGCATGTTTCACTCTCCTCAACAATTTATCATGGAAAAGAACTATGTCTTTAATGATTTAGGTACCTGGTCTATTGAGGCTTGCACCAATCTGTACGGCCTCCAATTTGATTTAATTGCTCTTCTTAGTTTGTGACCTGGAAAAAACCAAGTGACAGCTCCCATTAGTGAAGCCCAGCTTGCAACTTGCTTACAGTGTTACAAAGGCTCACTGGGTGTCTTTCTCTGCTGACTTCATTAAGAAGATATATAGAGGTCAAGTGTCACTTTGGCACAGAACAAGTACTATGCCGTTTATCAGCTAAAACAGGTTGAATCAACCTGTGTATTTTATTTAAGTTTATATTCATTCTTTTTCCCTCTTACTGTTTTTAAAAGATGTTTATAGAAGCTCCTTGTTTTGTTTAAGCTAAAATTGAATTTACAGACCGGCCTTAAAGGCATTAATTGCAGTTCATTTATTGTTACTTTGGCATGGAAACTTTGGCATTGCACTCCTCTACAGTTATTCAATAAAAGATCTTTTGTTACAAGGGCTTATTCAGGGCCCTTGAGTTTGCTTCCTAATTAATATTAGACTTCCTAGCAGTTGTGCTCTGGAGTACAAATGCTCACTTCCCAAGGATGTTGCTGCAAAGGCACATTGAATGTGTCTTTAAGTGCATCCTGAATTACTGACTTATTATTGGGCAAATCTCCGAAGTCTTCACTTAGCCAAAACTCCCACTTAAGACAATGGGCCCATGGGAGTTGTCTGTCATTAACTGAGCTCCAGCAGTTGTCTGGCACTCAGTGAACTGAGTCATGGTCACTGCCCCTGAGAGTTTACCATCTACTCCAGAGACAAAGCCTCAACAAGGCTGAGAAGATAATGAGGCAGCATGAGCTGGAGCTGGGCTCCCAGACCTGGCACTGCTCTTTGGACTCAAGGTGTTTGTGAAGGGCAGAGGAGCCACTGCTAACACCACTGGTCACTGTTGTGCTGTGAAAGGCAGATTTCAGTGTGAGCCATGGCTAACCTGCTCTTTCGTTGTGCTTTTCAGCAGAGAGGCCGAAAGAGATGAAGTTCCTGATCTGTCCTCTCTAAGGAGATTTGTGGCCCTCTTGGACTGGGAGCTGCTGTCTGCTGAAAGGGGTTGCTTTGCACCGTCCTGTTCCTGGGTTTTCCAGTCTGAGGGAAGGTTACAGGTCAGAACAAGACCATCACAAACACTTGGATAAATGCGTGTGTGGTACCAGCCAGTCCCTAACAGCTCCCTGATCCTGGCTGTGCAAGTCCCCAGGCAGGGATCTGGGGAAAGCTCTGCTGTGAGGAACAGACGTGGCCACTGTGTCAGGAACACTGGGTCAAGGGGCAGGAGCACATCCTGCCCTTAACAGGCTCACTCCGTGGTGCTGGTTACACAGAAGGGCCAAGGAGAGAAACCTGGAGGAAGAGGATGCACTGATGGGCTGTGGAGGTGGAGAAGGACTTGGAGAGGGCAGGAGCTGTGGATTGTGCCTAAGGAAGTTACAGTAAGGTGGGGAAGTGTTAAGCCTTTTCACAGATCAATGGTTACTTTACTGGGAGGGGTAAGCAGGCTCACACAGCAGCCATAGCACCCAACTCCCTTTTTTTTTTTTTCCACCAGGAGCAAGGTAGGTCTAAGAGGGGATGGCTGTGACTTCCTGACATATTCACAGGCATCTCAGACAAACCCAAAATTTTTGTTCCTTCCTCTCCACCAACAACTGTTACTGCTAATCCTTTTTGCAAGAAAGCAGTGTCTCAGGGATAGGTTGATGGGGTTGATTGGTACCAGCGTGAGCATTATTACCACTGTCCCAAACCTATGTTGAATGTGCTGTAAAGATTCCTGCCAAGCATGTTAGAAAGCTCTAAAAGTCCAGAGACCCTTTGATCTATCCTCAGTATAAGCCTTATTACTGCCCATGTGCCCTCAGTGCTGTCCTGCACAATGAGCTCTCATATTACCATTGCTGGAGAGAAGACTCCTGCCTCTACAAAAAAATCCCTTGCAAAGAAATGCAAAATTCATCTCATTTCATATAGTCCTTGCTACTGCTCTTAACAAAAAATACAGTACTAGGTACTAAGAACACCAAGGGAAGACTAATAACTCCCTGCAGTCAGCCTTGGGGCTGCTTTTGTGCCATGGATACGTACAGGCATATAGCTCCCTATCCCGTGGCTGGATTACTCTAAGTGTGGAATTCAATATAGTTGAGCAGTTCAGGGTAACTGGTTGATTTGCCAAGGTTGTACAGGAAATATCAAACAAAAGTTTCCAAGTTTTTCACCAATTTTCATTCCTGCAAATAGACACCTGCATGTTCTTATGGTGTGACCCAGTATAGACCTGTTCCTGCAGAACATCCCTGTGGGTTCAGGAATCCTTCAAGCACTCCTCATTCCACAGGGTTGTGCAGCAGGGCTGGGGACCTGGACAAGAGATGCTGGCAGCAGTCACAGAGCACAACAGCTCGTGGCTGTGTCAGATCTGGGTCTGTCTTAATCACTTTGCAATGGTCACAAAGCTCCATCCCCCTGACCCCTTCCTTCACCCAACCCCCTGCTGCTGGAGCCATTTGATCAGAGCATGAACCCAGCTGTGAGTGAATGTGGGCAGGTGTAAAGCCCCTTCCTAATCCCCTGTCCATGCACCTGGGTTCCTGTGGTACACTTTGAACATGTGCCTCAGATCTTCATTTCGGGACATAAGAACTGCTTCTCCTCTAAGCAAGCTGCTGTCTCATGCACGCTTTTTGGGTTTTCGTAAAGCAGCCTAAAAATCTCCTAATCCTCCCTTTCTGCCGCATATTTCCTGGTGGTTGCACTTTTGAGCCCTCGTGCACGTTTTTGTCACAAGAGAAGGTGGGTGTTTGCCTTTGCAGTGAACGTAGGTGCTGCCAGGTGACAGCAGAGACGTGTGACAGAGCCAGGGCTGGTCCCAGCTGCTGGTGTCTGCACCCTTCAGGTGTGAGCATCCACACAGGGGATGCATAAGGGCCACAAGTCACCTCTGTTGGCTGCAAGCATCTATCAGTGCCAAGTAGTACAAACCTCTCAAGGGAGAAAGAGAAGGGGAGATCTCTCCCATTTCAAACCCTCTCCTGTAACTAAGGGGGACAGGTCCCAGCCATGGGAATAAGGCACGAGGCATTGATTCATTGAGCTTTTTCTTGTAGTGCTGTAGATCTTCATTAATGTTCCCGGTTGTGCTTTCTGCTGTTCCCAGTGGGGCCACTTAATGGCATAAAGAGCTTAACAAGGAGAAGCTGTGGTCACAGCTGAGGAGAAGGGTCTGGTTTACTGCTGCCAAGGGTTGTGCTGTTTATCGCATGCAGCATCAGCCTCTAAATATTTCTTACCATTGGGACTGAGAGAATCACTTTGCAGAGAAGGTTATCCAGTAAATCTGGCAGGGCAGAAACAAGAGACCAAGAAGGGAGCCTCTCTTGCAGTACTGGACTCTAAAAGCTTTTGGCAGGTATCTGGAGAGGGCTGTTTCCTGTCATAAACTGTGATTGTGTATTGGCCATGGATATGAGGTCTTATGAGCCAGCCAGTGGGGTTTTCTATTGTTTTCTGTGTTTTCTTACCTGTTCCACTATCTCTCCTTGGGGATTCCCAGAGCTCCAGGCAAGAAGCTTCACCGAATCATGGAATCTGCTGAGTTGGAAGGGACCCACAAGAATCATCAGCACGCCAGGACAGAGCTGGCCCCCCTGGCTGCCAGGGCACTGCTGACTGACATTCAATTTTCCATTGACCAGGTCCCTTTCTGTGGCACTGCTCTCCAGCCTCTCATTCCCCAGTCTGTACACCCAAGCTGTGCCATGCAGAACCCATCACTCTCTCCTTTTGAACTTCATCTGGCTGGTGATTGCCCAGCCCCCTGGTTTGTTGAGGTCTCTCTGCAGGGCTCCCTGCCTTTCAGGGAGTCTGTAGCTCCTCCCAGTTTTGTGTTGTCTGTGAGCTTGTTCAGTATCCCTTCCAGTCCCGTGTCCAAATCATTTATGAAGATGTTGAAGAGCACATCAGCTTGCTGATGCTGGGCCCAGTGCTGTGGAACTGGGAAAGCCCAGAGCTCTGGGAAGGAGGAGCAAGCAGAGGGAGAAATCTGGTGTATCTGTGAGAGAAAGGAGGCATAGGGAGGGGAAGGCACCTCTGCATGATGTTCCTAGTGAAACCATCAGGTGCAAATATACTGCACTTTATCTTTTTTACTTGTTGAAGTCATACCAAAGTACATATTATTGGCAAGCATACTTGAAATGTAACTGTACAAATGTGTCTTAGAAGTAGACTTCCCCTTATTTATCTCAACTGCCTTAGCTTAATGCATTTGCTAAGCCTTAATCTTTCCAGTGGTAGTTGAGCTGGACAAGTTTACTTTGCAGCTGGAGTTTGGACAGGCAGATTAGACTCAAGTAAGTTGTGATAGTTCCCAATCTAGAAGTCTTTACTTCAGTGGGAGAAAGCTGTGTGAAACCACAGCTCAGCTGTGCACTTCAGGGTCCTTCCTCCAGCTGCCCACCCAAAACCCCCA
Organism: Dicaeum eximium; assembly: GCA_013396995.1. Classification (NCBI taxonomy): domain Eukaryota; kingdom Metazoa; phylum Chordata; class Aves; order Passeriformes; family Dicaeidae; genus Dicaeum; species Dicaeum eximium. The sequence continues at coordinate 4,746,245 of VWZP01005658.1, read as the reverse complement.
CTGGCAGAGCTTGTTGAGCCTTTGCCATTATTTGGGATACCTTCACTAAGACATTGGTGTGCAGGAGGACAAATCTGCAGCCAGGGTAGCCATGGGGTGCTGAGCACTTTTTAAACCCAGCTACAAGCCCAGTTTTCATCTTGGTGTGAATTGATGCTCAACATTTATTGCAGAGCAGGTGTTAATGGAAGGTCACCTAAGGCTTCTCTGCAGCATAATTGTGGGGCTATTTCAAGCTTTCTCATTTGGTTCTAATGCAGATCAATGTCATAAATTGTCAAGAATCATGAAGTCAAAGTGTCTGCAATGCTGCTGGATCACCTGCCTTCTAAAACTGCTTCTTGCATATCAAATTTAGAAATTCATCACCTAAGACCCAAGCTTCCAAGCATTTGGAATGCTTTCCAACGTGGAAAGCAGTACCAGAGGCTAAAGACTGGATCATGCCACAAGCACAGAAAGCTTGCAGATGGAGCTGCTGCTGGCTCTGCAGTGGATAACCCTGCATGGGCTGATTTTCCCCAAATGACACTGTTTCTCCTGCTTGTTCCCATTAGTCACCCTGTCTCTGCTCCCAGGCTCAGATCTCTGTCTGCACAAACTGGGACATTGTGCTCTTCCAGGCTGGGGTATAACTAAATTCTTATTCATTTCTACCCAACATAGAGCAGACCTGTCTCTGTGATTTGAGTTAAAGGATCTTTGGCTAGATTGGCTTTCATACCCTCTTCAGGATCAAGCTCTCCTTTCAAAGTCCCACTTTCCTCTGACAGTTCATGCTCTCTAACAGCTTTCTTTGCTTTCCCACCTTTCTTTTGCCCACAATTTAAAGGCACTTCATTTAATTTCAAGAACTTTTTTAAATGAGAAGTTGGTGATTAATAATTTGATGAAAACTGGAACTCTGACCTATGCTTTTCATCCTAGTTTTCAGGTGTGACATCAGAGAACGTTTGTACCCTGGGATTTGCTGTGAGTTTCATAGCACCAGAAAAGCTCTCCCTGCAGCAGTGGGCTGGTGATTTACATTGTTGACAGGCGTGTGTGTTGCAGCACTTCACACCACCCCTCTGCTGCATCCCTTCTGTGCTGGCCATCCTCTGGTTGCTCAGGTTGCTGTGCTCTTGTTGCTTAAATAAGTTTTATTGCAAGGAACAAAGGTAAGTTGGAGGGGAATTGTTTTTAAAATCAAGACTAACCCCTAGACTTGGTGGTGTGCCTAAACCAGGGATTCCCTTTGCTGGGGACACCACAACTTTTCTGGGTTGGTGTTGCTATAGAGATGGTGTCCGATCTCTCTCTGTTAATATTGCCCCTTTGGAAGGGCCCTGAATAGGCACTGAGGTAGGTAAATTTATGCAGTGACACCGAGCGGGTGATTTTATTCTGACAAATTCCTGCAACGTTTGTTTCCAGGCTTGTCTGAGGGCTGGGACGCAGTGTTGGGCTTTTTGTCCCACGTGCTGCCCTCACGGGGACGGAGTTAATGGAAGCCTTGTTCAGAGCCGCTGGGGCAGAAATTTTTTTGCTGAGAGAGACAAAAGCTGAACGGGCCACCTCAGAGGTTGCTTTGGGAAGGCCGTCTCTTGTGGGCTCTCAAAGGAAACAGGAGATAACACTTGGCCCAGGAGTCTCATGGAGTATTTTCAAGCACCCTCCTCTCTGCCCCTCTGCCTTGTGCAACTCCATCTGCCTCCCGCAGCATCTTTCCTAGGGTGGCAGGGAGGGCACTTCGCGAGAAAACACTAATTAGAGTTGTTTTTTCACAGCCTGGCAAGAGAATAATTACCAGCATTGTGAGGCACGGCCCAGAGATGCTGCTGGAGTGGGATGGCTGTGATGGGGCCAGAGGCAGAAAGCAGCAACAGGAAAGGGCACAACATGGCTGTACATGACTGTGGAGCAGTGCAGGCTGGTCCCAGCACAACAGGGCTGTTTGGGTCCCCATTTCTGCTCAGTTGTGATTGTACCAGCCAATGCAACAGGGAGTTGAGCTGGGACTGAAAAAGCACCATCTAGGCTGCCAGCCCCAAAGCTGCGTGTCAGCAGCTCTCTGTGGTTTGGTTTGAGGATCTGGCTGTTTGAGTATTTTCTGGGTACTTGTGTGCTCTCAGGAGGACTCCAGCTCCTGGGGTCACTTGGTTATGGCAGACCATCAGCTACACTTTGTGGAAAGAATTTCATGGGTCCAAGAAATACTGCACTCCATGAAAGCTCTGAGGTGTGCACTGCACGTAGCCTGGGATCACATCATGCAGAGACAGGATCTCCACCGAGCTCCTCCTCACCACACCAAGCTCAAGATTCAGATTCAGCATCACATCACCCTGGGGCTGGGAGCACAGTAATAGCAAGGGGCATCAGGGCATCTGAATAATCCTCAAGGACAGTGGCAAGTTGTTCTGGTGCCTCCAGAACACCTCCAAAACAGGACTGGGTAAAGCACTTAAGTCTGAAGTCAGGCTGGTAAATTTATCAAAGTGCATGGGATCTTTAGAACTAAGCAATGCTTTATCATTAAAATATGGCATTTTGATTCTACCAATTTATAAGGGAGGAAATAATTTCTAATGAATAAATTATTGAATTTAGTCTGCTTCTTCTATTTAAGTGTCCTAGTTTTTCAGATGTACTTTGTAATTTTTTGGCATTATTTCACGGCCTGCCTGGAAGGGACAGTGTTTTGTGGTGAGTGGAATGTGAAACAACTGTTCTTTCTAAGTCCTCCTCTTTAGCCATATAGATGATCATACCACTATTCCTCTTACTGGAACTGAGTGTCTATTCTAGTACAAATAACCAGATCAATCCAATTAGATGTTGGCATTTTTAATGCAACACATTTGAGTATTACATCAGTTGCAGTATTGATGTAGAGATTATTAAACAAAGGCAGCCCATGGGCTCTGATCAATGGAAGGCTCTAGGCTGCTTGGTGTTTTGGTTTGGTTATGTTTTGGGTTTTTTTTTGGGGGGGAGGGGGGCAGGGAGGGGGTGTTTTGGTTTCTTTGGTTGGTTTTGTTTTGTTTTCGGAGAATAATTTTTTTTTTGCTCCATCCATTTCTCCCATGCAAATCTGCCACTTCAGAGTTGCTTTTTTACAGAGGTACTAGTTCTTCAAAAAGATGAGCACAAAACTAGTTGCATTCACACAGAAAATCAGGGTTAGCTCCATGAGACAGTGAGGCTGCTTAGACATTGGCTGGAGTGTACAAGATGCTTTTAGGCAGGTCAGGAAGAGCAGCACTACAGAGGCATAAAGCAGAGCTCTCATTGGGATGTCTGTTGTGTGGAGCAAGCAGGACCCTTCCTATTGCTGATATAAATTTCACAGGAGCAAGCTGGAAAACAGTAAAGGGGGATGTCTGCCTATCTATTTGCAGTGGGTGCTGGTGCAGAGCAGGCAGCAAAGCCATCTTGAGTGTCAGCTAATCTGTGCCTTGGGCTGCCTGTCCCAAACCCTCGTGTTGAGCTGTGCTGTGCATTCACGTGAGCCGTGCCACGGAGCTCACGGACTGCCTCACGTGCACAGGCTTTTGCAGAAGAGACCCTAATCCCAGGAATTTTGTCAGGGTTACTGAGGACTTTTCCCATGTTATGTGCCTGTTTTAGGGGCCAAGCAGGGTTTCTCCCTCCTTGAGCCCAGCTGAGAGTTGAGAGGACTGTTGTTTACTTGCTCCTTTTGTTTTAATAAAGAGGTTCATTCTCTCCTAACTCACATGGACACCTGCCACTTGCCCTCCTGGGACTGGTGGCCCACAGAAGACTGCAGGGCCCTGTTTCTGCTTGCTCAGTGTAGGATGCCTTTGTAATGCAAACTGAGAAGGGTTACAGCTCCAGCCCCAGATCATTCACAACCACATAGCTAAGCAAGAAACCACTCTCAATAGCACACAGCAGCATTTTCAGCTCCTGCAAATAATCCTCAAAGCCACACAGCACTCTTATGAAGGAAGTCTGGCTGGATGGCTTGGGGATACTGTGCTTTAGGGATGATACACACCATCCTACAGCCTCAAAGGTTTTAAAAAAAAAAGGCTTCTAATATAACACTGCCATTTAAGAGAAATCAGAACTGAAAAGCAGCTGTCAAACTTTAATTTCCTGGCTAATGAATGACCAAGAATCCATTCTTTAATGATTCTTGACCCTAGAAACAAAATGTATTAGCACTTTCAGATTTTGCACAGTAGTGCTAAATGGGGCATGTAATGTACTAATTTAGTGCCTCTTTAGCATAATCACAACCTACATGCACAGCTACATTTCCTTGCCAGGCAGCTTTCACAAGACCTGCAAAGAACTTAGGTAGGATGTTTCACACTGTTATTCATTTCACTGATGCCTGAGAATCAATATATATGGTTTTTTTCCCTATCCTGTCTTTCTCCACAAAAAAGCATAAAACCATCCATTGATCTTCATGGAGTGATTAAGATGCCAAGAAATGTGTGCTTTTCTCTACCTGCAGTGAGGCAAGATACCTGGTTTTACTGTGTTTATCTTGTGAATCTAAAAGCCCAGAAAAATGCTGCATATGGATATAAATCCTACGTTCCTGGAGAAATATAGGGTCAAACTGAATAATGACCAAAAGCTATATTTTAAAAACAAAACAATAACTAAAATTGATTTTAAAAATAAATTTAAAAGTAAAATTTCCAAGTTTATAATTCTAACGGTATATTTCTAGCAATAGCTTACCCTGGCTGTCCTATTCAGAAAGAAAACAGTCTGAGAAGTAAAAGCACTCAGCTTGATGTGACTACCAGCTTCCCTTTTTTTGGCTTCCCTTTGGTTAGTGTTTGGTTTATGGCCACTCTCACTGTAAATATATATTTTCTTCTGTTTAAGTAGAACCTGTGATTCAGCTTGTGCCATTGCCTGTTGTCCTTTTTCTGGACATTACTGAGAAGAGCCTGGCTCTGGCATCTTTACACCTTCCCTGCAGATATTTATACACATTGATAAATCTCTTTTTCTGGCTGAACAGTTCCAAACTTCCTCTGACCACATAAGTTCAAATGAAGTAGACAGCATTCTTGGCCACGGGAGAGCAACTAGGGTGGTTCTTTGCACTGTTCCAGCCTGGGGTTTGCTTTCCTCGGTCATCTCTTCACTGTAAAGCATTGCAATGGATGAGCTCTTTGGAGGGAACATTTCCAATCCACTTTCAGGGGATGTGGATCCAAATGGAACGACAAACATCTTGAAGATGTTATTGTCACACCATAACAGGATCCTTGTAACAGTTTGCCTGATCATACCTGGTTTACAGAGATGCATGGGCGTGTCCACAAAGACTTTGTTACAAGATCAGACCCATCTTCAAAATGCAGTTAAGCTGCTTGTTATTTATTATATTAACATTTACTTGGTCTAAATGATATTGAGGCTGTTACACGAGTGATAGAGGGGACAGACAAAGACAATATATTGATTCCATGATTCAGAAGGCATAAAAGGCATTTATTAATAGAAAACCACACTCTTACAGAAAGCATAGTGAACCTAAGACCTGATTGGTCTTTAGGAAACTTCTCTCGCACTATTGGTCAAGCAGGAACAACTCCTTCTTGTAAACATCCCTCACAACACCAGGTGCAAGGGATAAGATAATAATTGTTTTCATTCTTTTCTCTAAGTTTCCCAGGCCGAGCCTGGGAGAAGCTATGTCTCTCTGTTGCCAGAGAGGGAGAATATCCACACTGAGGCCACTGCAAGGAGTTCTGCATATCTGTGTGGTCTGCAGCAGGCAGAGCACTGTGTGTGCTGTGCTCCTACATGGGTTTTGTCATGAAATCAATCCTTCCTAAAGCTCGTTATCCCCCTGCGTGCAGGAGCCCTGCCAGGTCTGGCCTGGCAGTCCCTGCCTGCAGCGGATCAATGCGGAGAGACAGAGGCAGACAATGCACAAACAAACATTCCTGGCACTGCAGACTCTGTGCTTACAGGAGAAGGTGAGAAGCTCCACACCTCCTTCCTCTCCCCGAGCATCTCGGGGCTGCTGGAGGTGTTCAGTCAATTAGCGTGCCCAATGCCTTTCTGAGTGGTTTTATTTCCATATGTGGGCTGCGCTTTAAAGAGAAAAGCCTGGATCTATGCCACACTCTTTCCAGAAATTCAGGAAAAGGAAATGGGATTGTTAAATAAAATAGCATTGATCTGGGGGTTCCTAAGGGCAGGCTGTACAGTCTGGCAGTGCTTGCCTCTGCTGTGAGCAGAGCTGCCCGTGCAGAGGCTGTCAGTGGGGAGCTCCATGCAGGGCTGGGGTCTGATCTGGCAGCTGGCATGGCAAGTGTAAGGTCTGCTCTGAGCTGTGCTTGTGAGAGCCCAGAGAACAGCCCAGATTGCTCTATGGCCTTGCATGTCTACTCTGTGACTGACTGCTCGAGCAGCGGTGCAGAGTTTGAGACTGCCTGTGAGAAAAACTTTCCTTTGGTGAAAAAGAGTCCTGCTGCCCTCTCAGAGAAAACTGACTTCTAGGGAGGGCCATCTCTGCTGAAGGCACAGCACTGCCCAGTATTTGACTGATATTCATTGTCAGGGCTGTGTGAGTTGCCCCAGCTGTGGCTGTCAATCCTTAGCCTGTAAATCCCACAGATATTCACAATGAGGTCTTTGGAGGCAGGTGTGTTTGTGGCATTTGAAGGAAGCAGGGCAATTTTTTAGGCGAGATTTCCTCTACGTCATTACCACCATTGCCTGTTGGGGAAGATGAAATAGGAAAGCCTTATAAGTGTGACTGTTTAGACTTTGAGAATATGAAACATATAAGTGAAATAGAATTGAAAGCAAGTTTCGATGTCTCAGATGCCAAGCCTCGGTTACTGAATAACTAGAAAACAATAGGATGGCCAGCAGAAGGTAATCCCCTCTTGATGAAACAATGCTGTCCTCCTCACCAAGAGTCCAAGGGTCAGAGCAGACCCTACCTGCTTGGTAGCAGGGGTCCAAGGAGTTAATTTTAGGGTTTAAAATGTAACACAGTATGTTAATGTAGTGATTCTTACAGGCTGTATGTAAATGCTATAGGATTTGTATCTTGTACTAGATTGGTTAGTGTAAATTAGAATATTCAGTATAGAAGAAGATTTAATGCATTGTAACGAGAACTTCGCTCTCTTACCTCTCTTACTCTTATTCTCTTACACTTAGTTCTCTTACCTTTACGCTCTTGCTCTATTCTTTCTCCCTCTTCTCGGTCCTGCTCTGAGCTGCGGCTGGCAGCTCTTATCAGGACTCCTATACCCACACCCTAAGCAATAAAATGAATGCTCTGAAACTCGCTTAGGACTTCTAGAGATCTCTCGTCTTGGTTTGTCCCATCACCGTCCATCCCCAGACCCACAGTTCACAAACAACAGAAATACAGCCTGTAATTGCTACATCTGAAACTGCTGAACTGCTACATACAGCAAGGAGTTAACAGGAACCATAGGCTGCAATTGTTGCAGCTGTTTTTAATAACATTTATGGAGAAATTGCATCTTTCCAGACATAATTCACAAAGAGCAAAATTTCTACTGAGCTGACCAGATAGCAATTTTTCTTTCATCTCCGGTAACAATTAACGCTAAAACTTGGTTACACAAAAAGGAATAGTCCATAAGGAGGGGGGCTTTGTTTGTGATAAGTGCTAAAAAAATTAGTATTAAAATAATAATTAACTAGTGCTGCCTTGTGATGTGCACAAAAATTACAGCTGACCATTGCTGTGGACACGGAACCCAGCCACTCCTTGCTGATGTCTGTTCTGCTCTGAATAGAGTCAAATCTGTCTGCTCCAGTTAAAAACCTGTTTTCATATATTAATTTTTAAGGTGATGGCTGTATCATCATATCATCTGCAAGCCTTGAAATGCATCTGAGCCTGAAGACTCTTCAGGACACACAGATGCCTGTTCAGCAGGGCTGGGTTTCTATTAGTGGGTGAGTAAAGGATGTAAGCACCAGGCTGTATCTGGGAATGAGCTGGGAGATTGCAGCCTGGCTTCACAGAGCCCAAAACCTTGTGCTTGATCGATGGCCAGAGGGCTCTGCTGTTGCTTGGAAGCTGGTGGGAGGCATACTGCCCCTCGAGAGGAAAGTTGTGCTACAGACTGGATTGTCAGATGTGTCTTTTGGGGCCACAGCCTGCAGAGCCCATACTGTGGGTCTCTGGGCCAAGACTGTGAGAAAGTCACAAGTTACTGTGTCACTCCTAGCAGCACTCTGCAGCCCTGCAAGTACTTGGTATGATCCTGTGCCCAAATCAGGGAAATTATGAGAGCAGTCGGTGTTGGAACACGCTGGTAAGTCGTGTTGAGAAAAGCGGTGTGTGAATGGGAGCTGTTCCCCGAGCTGGGCAGCGAGGGCTGAGCCCTGCTCTCAGCACAGGTACCTCGGTGCCACCGCACGTATTGAGCCATCAGCCCTCGCCCACTGCAGAGCGGCACTCCTTCTTTTCAAAGAGAAAGCAGATTCCGTAGCACATGTACTATTTATTTATGGGGAACCTGGATGTGATTTCCATGGACTGTTTCAGACTCATCGCTAACTCCTTAGGAAGGCATCCTGGGATGCGCTGAGATCCCCTGGCTGGTGCAGCCGGAAGGTGAAAGAGCTGGGCGAGCTGCAGCCCTTCTTGCCCTGTGTGGGTGCAAGGCCACCGAGCCCTCCCTGCAGCGAGCCCGGGCTGTTCCCCGGGCGCTGCCAGGCCCAGCCCAAAGCAGCGGGGGCCGTGCGCCCGTCGCGGGTGGCGCGTCCCACTCGAGATCCCGGCGGCTCCTATGCGTTCTTGCGACAACAGAGGGCACCAGCGGCCCTCGGAGCGCGGCTCGGCCCTGCCCGGGACACGCGAGGCTGCTCCCGGCGCCGGCCGGCCCGTGCGAGGCAGGAGCCTGGAGCCGAACGCAGCCGCTGCTCCCGCTGGGCCACGGCCGCTGCTCCTGGGCCCGGGGGTGCTGCTGGGGCCCCGGCGGCGGAGGTGTGAGGGGAAGGGGGTGCAGGGAGGGCTCACACCCAGGGCTCCCACACCGTCAGCCTGTCGGAATCCTCGCTCTGCGCCTCCTGCCCGGCAGGGCCCGACCCTGTCATCTGCACCTCGACAGAAGTCAGTGAAATGTGGAATTTGAGGTTAATGTGCAGTGAAATGGCGCAGGTCAGAGGCTGGGCCCGAGCCTCCCTGTGTTGCAGCGGAGCTGAGGCTCGCTGGCAGCCGCGTAACCTGTGAGCTCTGCCTGCGGCGCGGCCCGAGGGACAGCCCGGAGCGAGCTCCCGGCTGCTGCAGCATGGGAACGGGCTGGAGCAGCCTGGCTCCCTCCTGGAGCATGAACTCGCCAGCAAGGCTGAGCTGCTGAGGCTGGGCGGCCAGCAGCCCCAGAGCTGCCCCTTGTAGGGGTAATCCCTGTACAGTGGAGCACACCCCTGCTCCGTGCAGCAGGAACGGGGCTGCTCCCGGGCTGCTCAGCCCCTGCAGATCCCCTCGCCTCCCGCTCACCCCTGTGTTTGTCCCTGCCGCAGCTGTGTTCAGCTACAAAATGCTCACGGAGGGATGCCGAGAAGTTGAAACGTTTGTTACTTTCCTGAAGCACAGCTATCTAAGCAGGTAAGCAGCAGTCACTTTTAGTGATAACCCACTGCTTTTGGTCATTGTATTACAGGACAAAATAGTCAGGGAGTACAGCAACAAAATACAAGCACAAGTCGTTCTGTTGAACAGCCCCTTTAGCAGAGCATCCTGATTTACTGCTGCTGTGAAAACAGAAAGAGGCAGTGGTTTTATTCCTGCACTGGGACAGAGTTCATTTCTGCTCTGGTTTGTGGGACACATTCTTTGTTTCATCTTAATTTACATGAGGAAGATGAAGGGAGAAAAAATGATGGAAGGGAAAGGGCTTTGAGCAAAGAAACAACGTATCACACAGCATGAAAATGCCACTCCACCTGTGACATTAACTGCTTGCAAGAATAAGAGCTCTTGTGCGTGTAAACCATAACGTAGAGCTTGTACCAGGGCCTCATCCTCTTCGTTCCTGCAAATTTGATATATCTTGCCTATTGCAGCAGGACTATTTCCATACCAGAAGATTTACTCACACGAGCACAGGACATTGGATGCTCTGTTTATCCACACCCTAGAAACGTGAAGGTCCAAAGTTTCTTCTACTGCCAGGGGCATGTGAAAGCTTTGAGCACATGCTACAGAGATAAGTAGAGACATATGCTTTATGCCAGGCCAAGATGTTTTTATAAAGAGTTTCTGGCCTTGTCTGGTAAAATATTTTATAACTTTTCTGCCAGCAGCCAAAAGGCAGTCAAATATTTAAAAGCAGTAATAAAAGTTCCTGTGTGAGTCAGGGTCCTACAGAAATCCTGCTAGTGAATTTCCCCATGGTAGCCTGCAGGACTAGAAATAAAAAAATCCCACAGAACTTTGCTGGTATGTAGTATTTTTTAACAAGTCCTTGGAAATGGCATGGTACGTCCCTGCAAAGGCCCTGAAACCAGATCCCAGGCTATGTGAAGCCTAAAAAGCAATTCTGGTATTTTTTTCTTAAATTATTATAGCCTCAAATCCGATTTCATTCCTAGAGAATCCCAGAGAGGCCAGCTTCAGTGTGACCTTTAAGCGGCATCTCACTCGCGTATAGAAGAAGACTATGCACAAGTGTGTATTCCTTTAACCTGGAATCCAGCACACTCGGATGTCTGTGCCACAGATGGAGCAAAACACTGCCCTGCCATGTGCACAGCCTGGGCTCAGCTCTCTGCTCTCCCTTCCTGCCGAGCTCTGCTCTTATAGCACTAATGAAGTGCCTCTTCTTTCCCTTTCAAAGTCCTCAGGTGATCTCGTTCTGCTTGGAAACTGCAATGAGACCCTGGGCTTTTTTGGAAAAGAATCTCATTAAGATCCAAGGCCACAAAAGCTTCTCTGCTAATTCTTCTTGCTGCTAAATCCCTGACAGTAACCAGTGTGCTCAGGTTTGGCTCTGCTGTGGGCAGCAGTGCTGGGGGCAGGGGCCAGGCAGGCACAGGTATGGCACAGGTATGTCACAGCAGCTGACTCTGACCCCAGGTTCATGGGCTTGCAGATGCAGACATTCACATCTCTCTGCTGGCAGATGATGCTAACAGAGAGGGGAGAGGGGAGTGGTGCTGCTGGCACCTGCCTGGCAGGATGTGTGCACAGGCTAGTTGGTCACTGATTTTGCTTTACAAACTGCTTCCACACTGCAGTTCAGGTCTGGTTTGGATGCTCCTCCCTGGAGCATCTGGGAGCCCTGCTTGGCCTCAATCCCCTCTTTCTGCCCTTGGACCTNTTTTTTTTTTTTTTTGCCTCTTCTAGGAAAAAATCTCCTGAGAGCTATATTTCTTTGGTTATTCCTGTGCTTTTTGCACTAAAATGGAAAGAAGAATGTAATTTCTCCCCAGCAGAACACCAGGAAATGTTTTACTTCAGCTTGATAGTAAAAAGTGAAGCAATTGGTGGGACAGATAAGTCTTTCTTGGAGCTGTTTTGCAGATCCCCCAGACATATTTTGCCAAGTGTGACAGCATCAGCACATCACAGGAGACCTCAGCAGAAAGGCTTTGAGCTAAGCAGGATCGGGCCCACACAGATGTGGGATGTCACCATGCCTGCCAGGCTGCTCAGTCTGTCTGCACAGATCCTACCCTGGATGTCCTAATTCCCTGTCCTGTGCTCTGACCATGACCCCTCCTTCTCTTGTACAGGAAAGCCTCGTACCACCTGCCTGGTCCCCCTTCCCCAGTTCCACAGCTGTTTGGTGTGAATGTGTGATCTTCAAAACATTCTCCGTGCAGGATGAAGGCAGTTGCTCTCTAATTGTGTGTGAAGGCAGAGCTTCTCCCTGGGAATGGAACATGGGTTTTCTGAGCCTACAGAGAGGGCCTGTGAACCACAGCACGGGTGGTACAGCCAAGCTGCTCTCCAGAGGAGCTGGGGAAAAGCTGGGGGTTTATCACCCAGGGCAGGAGACAGCCTCTCCTTCCTCCTGGCCTTGTCTTGGGCAGAGAGCCTAGCTTCCACAGCCTGCCTGGTGAGTAGCCTCTTCCCATCTTCCCAAGGTGTCTGACCTCCAAAAATGTGCCCATGGCAGGCTGCTTTGAGCACACGGCAGAACAGACAGCAAACAAGTGTCTGGTTACCCACCTCAGCTACCTCCTTCCCCTCCTCTCTGGGGAGGGAAATCTGCCCTCCTGGGTGTCAGGAGAGATTCTTTCAGGGTGAGTTTGCCAGTGCAGATTTATGACAAGTCTCTTACAACTCACTGTAGATTTGGGCAACACTTGGGGAAAATGCTGTTGCCAACTGCATGCTTCTCTCCTTGGAAACCCCAGTGTTTTTCTGTGCTCAGCTTGCTGCCATAATTCAGTACTGCCAGTGGCTGGGGGAGTAGCTGGGTGTCCAGAGCCAGCCCCTCCTGGCAGCATGGGGATGCCTGCACACAGCCTGGCTCAGGGTGACTCCCTCAAGGATGGCTGCCATGCCCCAAGGGACCACAGCCCTTTGGGGTCAGCATGGGTTTGCTGGCCATGGGTGTCACAGTCAGCAGAGAGAATACAAAAGCACAGTCCTTCCACCCTCAGATCATCATAGGATCTATTGAGCAATTCAGGGTGTTTATCTCACAATGATAGTGTAGCCCTGGGCTGTCTCTGAGGTCCTTGCTGGTGCAATGGCTGGCTGTTGCATCAGAACCAACAATCTGAGCAATGGGGTCACGCTTCCCCGAGGAGCAAGTGCTGATCCAAGCTGTCAAGATTGCATTTGTCTGTTTGCATTTGCATTTTCAGCTGCAGGGTGAATGCCAGGATCCTGGAATGGGCAGAGGGGATATAGGTTAAGTGTGACTTCCAGATCAGCTCCAAGTTTGTCATCTTTTGCTTAAAATCTGCAATGTGATGGCACTGGTGGCCCCTGCAGTTGCTTCTGGACTCACATGTATTTCTCCTGGTGAATCATTAAAGCATACTCTAGCAGGAGCAGCATGAGGCAATGCTGGGAGTTTAGGCAAGGAAAATAACTGTTTGCTTGTCAGATGCCTTGGGAGAAGCTGAAGTGATCATAAACAGTGGAGCAACTTGGAAGTGTGAGCACTGAGAAGACAGCAGGCATCTCACATGCCAGATCTCATTCTCTTACCCTCAACATCCAACCTGAGACCACCAGCAGGAGCAGCTGGTGGCATTCATGGCTGCACAGTTGCATTGGTCATCTCTTGCTGATGGGATGTACAGATGCTGATGTTTATTGTGTAGTGGGCAATTCATGTTCCACAGCAGCCTGCAGGATTGTGGTGATTCATGGGGAACAGGAAAACCTAGCTTTATCTTCAGGGAGAAAACTACTGAACTTCAGGTTTCAGAGCCTTTGGTTTGGTTGAATTACAGGTTCAAATCCTGAGAGGTTCAAACAAGGTCTTTCTTCCTCTGAGACAAATGGAGTGTCAAGCAGTAAATGGCCAATGATTCTCTTTGTTAGATGCTGTGTTACTTTGAAAATGACATAGTGACATATTTCAGCTTTCTGCAAAATAAATAACTGCGTCATTTATCAGAAAGGTTTGCTTTCAGAAAGGTTGCCACTCTTTTAAGGCATCAGAGACTCCTGGGAATGAAGGAGATAAGAGGAACACAAGATGCCTCTTTTCTTAACTCTATTTTCTTTGACATTTCACATTTTTTTTGCTTATTTGGAAAAGCCCTGATGAGGAGTGATCCTTGGCTGTGGCATGTCCCATCAGACTTGGTGGAGTGTGACAGTGAGGGCCATGGACTGGCCCCTGAGGCGATGGGGAGCAGCAGGCAGCCCTGCTGGCCTGCAGCACCCTTGCTGCCTGCCATTACCCTCATGCAGGAGGAGGTCTCAGATTGCTCTTCTCCCCAGGGCAGCAAACATCACCCATCAAACCCATCCCCAGGTCTCTTGCAGTGCAAGATACAGCTCCTGGGACACCAGAAAAATCACGACATCAGGACTGATGGGCAGTGAACCGCCAGCATATTCTGCCTCCTCAGCTGAGATGTCACATCCAGACCGTGGATACTTGCTGGAGCGGGAGGTTCCTTTCTGTGCTCCTTTCTTACAGACCATCACTGCAGAGCAGCATGCTCAGCTCTGCTCTGTGTAGTGGTTGTGCAGCACAGGTGAGCTGCCCCAACAAGGCACCTGTCAAATGCAAACACTGTCACAGGCGAATTCCTCCTCAAAACTTCTACAGGGAGAGCTATGTTAAAAAAAAAAAAATCCAGCAAGGCAGAGAAGCACTTTTGAAACTTTGTATTTCTCTTCTCTTAAAGCAATCTACAGTTTTCAGCTATTTCCACACACTCATTCTTTGTCTAGGACAGGATGTAACACACCGGATGAAATGTCAAAAAGCAGCCCCTGTATTCAGCATGCTCAACAGTAATTTGGTTTATAGTCTGAGCAACAGTATCTTGTTTTGTGCTTGACATAGCAAACATTACTAGTGTCCAGCCAGCACCTCACTAACTTTTTAAAAACAGAAGTATTGCAAGCAGCTTTTTATGCCATCTATGGGATGCCCTCAGTGCTTTCCAAATGCCTGGGAGTCCTAAGTACCAGGCAGAAATTGGCATCCTCTGTTTACATGTGGGAAAACAGAACTAAAAGAGTTTATGTCTCCTGTTTCCAAACACAGTCACTAGCTTTGGGTCTCTGTCTTCTTGGTGCCAAACTGTGAGAGCTTTTAATTTCTGGCATGTGTGCAGAACAAAGAGCAACTGTTCGCTGGTTTGACTGGTTTGACTTGTACACAGCTCCGTTGAAAAGGTACCTTAATGTGAAGTCTGTGTAGCACAGTGAAGAAGCAGATGTTCCCTCCATCCCCATTGCATCCATCAGGTCTGGATTTTACAAGTGCCCCAGTCGAGGCCAACAGTGTTTGCAGTGTCCAGTGCTGCTGAGAGCTAGGCCAGGTGTTAGATCAAATGTCTGGAGCTGAGTGTGTAACATTTTTTCAGATGTGCTTCTCAGTGATTTTTTTCCAGACAGATGCGGGAAGTCTGTGGTAGAGCTGGGAACAGAGCCTGTTCCTGTGCTGTGAGAGGCTGTGCCCCTGACAAGACACAGGCACGGCCCTACAAAGTAAATGTTGTGATTTCATGGCTGGAGTTGAATGGCACCCGACAGTTGCACCAGGGGAATTTTTTCCCCCCAGTCTCCAGATTCACAGGCATTCACTATGTGGCTAAAGCCTCAGAAAACTCTGAAATTCAACAGAAGTAGTTTGGTGCTTAATTTTGGGTCAGTTGTTACCAGTGCATCTTTCTACTCATGTCCCTGTGTGCAGTTACAGGATTACCTTAATGGACAATAACCAGGCAGGAAGGCTCAAGGAGCTGGTGAGATAGAGGGGAAAAGGACATCATGGGGCTGAGTTTAATACCAGCTTGCACAGAAAGTATTTTACCCCAGGAGATATCTGTTGACTCTAATAGCATATAGCTAAAGCTGCTTCCTGTGCTGGATGATGGAGTGAGGACTGGGCTTATGGATGGATGACAGAAGCTGTGGCTCTGCTTGCTTGGTTGAGCTGTCTGGAAGAATCACACATTTCTTTCCCCTTTAATCATTGGTTGAGTTTATCTGTGATAGGAGAGCCTGTCTCATTCTGCTGGTGCCAGGTGCATGCCAAACTGAGGGCACTGCTGGCCCTGCCAAGCCTGGCAATGCCTCACTGGCCCATCCACAGCTGGGCCACACTTGTAAGGGGTGGCCACCCCAAGGGGGTGTTGGCTGCACGTGCAGCTCCCTGCTGGTCTATGCCTTCAGTGTTTGGAAGAGCACAACTCCACAGATTTTTCTGCCCACCTGTTTCCATGAGTTCACGTTGAAAGCCTGCTTTCTCAATAAACTCTCTTTTATTTATCTAAGATGTGCTGTTTCCATAGGTTGCACCTGCTCTTAAGGATGGTACCCATGGATGAAGGCAGAGAAGGCACAAAGCCAGCATTTGACAGGAGAATGGTCTTCAAGCAGTGAGATGGCTTGGGCAGGTGAGCTTTCTAAAAAGACCAGTTGAAACCACATCCTCCCACCACCCCTCTGCCAGTATAGGTCAGGAATGGTGGCTTTTCTTGAGTAAAATTTCAGTCAGGCTCATTTTTCTTTCTGTTTCTGTTTTACCAAATGCTAAATATTAACCTGTGATTAGGCAAAAAGTAGTAAGAGGAAATTCAGACTGAAAAGCAGGACTTATACTTTTAACTCAGATGGGAAACTGGGAAATTTTTTCAGCAAAGCTGCTTCAGTGAAAGAAAGGTCACTGAAGAGCATTCTGGCTGAAAGCATTTCAGCCATCTGCCATAAGAAGGTAAAAACCCCTCAGACCCTTCCCACTGTGAAAATTCAGGATTTTCTGTAGTAAAAGGCTGAATCTTTCAACTGTGCTTGAAGTATCTTTTTTATTTTTTAATGTAGATCATCATCACTAAAACATGTAAAAGAAAGGCGTTTGGGGAAAACTCCAGCTGATACAGGGCAGGGAACAATCGTGGGCTGGCAAAAACCTGGAATCAATGACCTAATCAGCCATTTCCCTCTCCAATTGCTATGATTCTACAGCTTAAAGAATTACACAACGTGTATTTTAGTTGGAACAAGATACTATTATTGAGTAAAGTGCATAATAATTGTGTTTCAGAAGGTGAAAGAAACGTCTATCACCAGGCAATTCAATCTATCATTGTACTTTGCTAAATTACCGAAATTGCACTACATTCAATACTAAAATTACTTGTAATAAAGTGATTGCTGAACTGACACTCACAAAAAGATGTCTAGTACCCACATTTGTTTTCCTAATTGACAATTTTAGTCTTCGATCTGGGGAGGGAGGAGTGCCCACAGCAGTTTATGGGAATGGAGGGCACGTAGCTCCTCGCAGAGTCTGCTAGAATGGAAAGCTCCTGCCTGCATCAAGTACCTCTGATTTCCTACAGCTTTTAAGTCTTTGGTTAGGTCACTGTATAGATCCATTTCACCTACATTTACAAAAATATTAGGCTTTGATACAAGCCTTTCTCGTAATGATATACCACTTGCTTATATTGCTCTGCATTTTTTTCCTTGGATATTCATTAATTAATGCCACATTTTGCAGACTGGAGTAAGTGACTTGACCAAGAATACATGGCATAGGAACACATCCCTTGTCCTGGATCTCTGATGGCACTTTGGGAGGTGCCCACAACTTCTGTTGTTTCTTTTTACTGCAGTCTCTCCACCCTGCAGGATTCTAGTTGGAAAAATGTAAAACTTTTCGTTTCAGAAGCCAGAACTCTTTGTTTCAGCTCCTGGATATGACATTTAGATCAGGCCCACCTAGAAGAGCGTTCCTATTTTTGTTTTAGATAGTAGAAAGATGTAAATAAATTGTGTAGTTACCTGATGCTGAGCTAAATTCAGTTGGTCTTTTAGACTTTAGCTTATGTATGTGGTCACATGGGAAAATACATAGAATTCTTCTACTCAGGCTAAGCAACATCCTTTTGCAAAGGTGTATAACTACTTTTTCATGAGACTGAGTGAACAGCTGAGGAAATCTTGCTTTCTGAAGCCCAGAACCCTCTTTTCTTTCTCAGGGGTTTTCCCAACCTAGCTCACAATGGATCTTTAAGAAATATAATTGTAACATGTTAGAATTTTTCTTTGGAAGAGAAACACATACTCCATCCAGAAGACACTGAATTTAAGTCCCTGCTGGATGTTTCCATGGCTTCAGCCAAAGGGATGGAACCCTATTTCATGGCAGGTGACATAATCTGTAGGGTTTACTGACTCTCTAAGTGAAATACCAAATGCTCCCATAGATATTTTCCAGCTTTTTCTTTACATGAAAGGAGATGTGAATGTCTCCTCCATCAGCAGTCACTATATAACATACATACTGTAAGGTCTATTAAAAAAGTTTCAATAAGCTAAGCAAATATGAGGAATCCTGATGGGAAGGAATTAAAGCAGTCCATTTTTTTTTCTTCCAAAATAAATATGCAAGTTAATCTGAAAAAATGAAGAGTGCCAAATATTCATCCCATGTGCTAAAGTGACTCATGGCAAAGGTAGACAGTTTTATAGTGCAATTTCTTTACTTGTGTTGGAAATGGATGGCTTCCAAGTGGCACTTACGAAACAATTAGCTCTTCAAGGATAATCAGATTTGTATGAAAATGTAAAGATAAGTGATTTAGCTGTGATCTCAGCTGGAAAGTGACTGAGGGTGGTGGGCCACGCTCCACAGTAAAAATCCCCTTTCTTTTACTAAATGGCACTTTTGCTGAAATGTGCTGGATTCAAGCAAGTAAGGGCTCCCTTGACTTTCATTGCTAGGATGACACACGACTGATTTGCATCATTAGAGATCTTTGCTGAAGGCTGAGCTGCTTTGCATATAAATGAGACCTAACCTGAACAGCTGCTCAGCTGGTGGGTGTGAAAGATTTACAGTTCCAGATCAGATCCCTGCTCACTACCAGTCTCTGAGGGAACTCCACTCCAGACTGATGGAAAACACATAATGTTTCATACTTGCATCCCTGGAGACTGGGCAAGTGCAGAGGCTGGCAGTTCAAATGGCCAAAAAGCATCTTGCAGCCTTTTAACATTTTCAGGTGAAAATGCTCATTTTTCAGTCTTGCCCTGTCCCTTGAAATTATCATGCATGGTGGAAGAGCAAGGTGGAGATGGGATAGTCCTGACAGCAAAGGCTCATCCTGCACCTTCAGATGTTGCCTGTGGCCTCTCCACAGAGCTCTTCTGCTACTTCCACAACTTGGTCATCTCCAAATTGCCTAAGGTCAGGGTGGCAGTGGAGAACTGTTTGTAACAGCCCTTGGGTTTTCTTCCATTGAGGTGTTTGTCCTAGAGCTCCTCTTCACTGGATCTCTGTTGTAGGTCGTGTGTTTCTCCTTAAAATGTGCTCTCTCTGCTCTGCCTTTGCAAGTGCACTTTGTGGAGAAAGTGGAGAAAATGAGATTATGGCTTCCTGACCTCAACCTCACCTGAGCTGTATGGGAAGGCCCCTTAGGAAACGTGTTTCTGTGTTATTTTGAGTCTAGTTTCCAAATCCCCAGAAGCCTGGCAAAGACAAGTAGGCAGCCAAACCTTGAGTAACATCTGCCGGAACCCTCCCTAAAGATTCTCCTGTCTGTGGAGCAAATCACATTGTCAAGGACATCATTAATGATGTGTCAGAGATAAGAGTAGCTCTCAGCCCCAGGAGATCCAGAGAGCTTGGACACAGTTTGGATCTTTGGCCAAAGCACCTGTGAGGAGTATATCTCTACAGCAGGTGGTGACCTCAAATTCAAGGACTAGTGAATACCTGCACCCTGTTTAATGTCAGAGGTATCACTGCCAGTGGTAGGATTCAGAAAAATTATATTTAGAGGGTTTCCAATAAAGTATTTGTAGATTCAGGTGTACAAACCTGTGAAAGTGTTTGGTCTCCTGGTGATGTTCTCACACGGACACAAAACATCTTGGTCTTGAAAGGATGCTTTTACACTGCTTATTCCTCCTGAAGCTGGTAGAACAGGGAATGAGCACTGTGACCTCACTGCCTATGCAATAAATCCTTGATGATATGAAGGCACCTGGCAGTTATGCAAGGAGTGTTAAGTGTAGAGCTAGTGATGGCAAAATCCTTCAGATGCTGCTTATTGTGGAGGCAGAACTCAACCTGTTATAAACACATCCTCCTTCCATGAGTGTGGTTGGTTTTATCTCCAGGTTAAGCGAGTGTTGAGATCCCATATGGAAGAGGAAGCTGTTAGGCTTTAAGAGCTTTGTTTACTTATATAAGGCCTAACAAACATGGTTGTTAAGGCCCCCTAGGAGGTCTTTCTTATGAAGCTGGGAGCTATTGGATTAGGCAAATGAGAGCCAGAGATTTGCCTAATAGCTTGACAGGCCATGAGGGATTAGACTCTTGTGGGCTGGTGTAAACTTGTGGGACAGAGATGCTGTGGTGTGGGTCTCCTCTTAGCCATGGATAAATGCCTTGTCAATGTGGGTTAATCTTGTTTGCCTTGTCTTCCATAATGCTGCATTGCAGGACACAACCTCTGTCAATTTAATGACTGCTGGAACTGAATCGTAGGCTTTTGTTTCATATACTCAACTCCTCCCTAATGCAGCACTTTCAGCATCACAGGGGTCAGTGATTAACGACAATTTTCAGCTCACTTTGGTTCAAACTCCTGAAATAGTTGTTCCTTTGGGACCAAAGGTTCTGTTGTCACTGGCTGAATGCAGGTCAATCTGGGGAGACTCCACTGCTGCCCACTGACTGTGGATCCATCTCTCCTCACTCCTTTTTTAAACACTGGTCTCCCATGTCTCTCCCTACCAAGATAACCAAGATCCCCTTCCCGTGAGCTGGGATTATTCTGCCTTGTCATTATGCTGTGCTCAAGGCAGCAGGCCAGCCCTGGAATGGCACCTTGCAGAGCCTGGAAGAGACCCCCAGAGAGCACCCAGCCCTCACTGGCACCCTCTGACACCTTTCATTTGATGGAAAGTGAGAGTCAGCGGTGACTGTCCTCATAGGGGAGAGGATAGTTCACAGTGAGACTGAAGTGCCAAGTGTTCAGGGAGTCTGAAGAAAGTGGACATGGGACCCCGCTGCTCCCAGGTCCCTTTACCTTGATAGGGTAGAGGGCTGTGAGTGTGCATGGTTTATGGAGCATTGTGGCTTTTACAGCTCCTCTCACTTCCGATCCTGACCAACCTAGACAAGAGCAGCCACCTCTGCTGGGCCAGATTTGCTCCCAGGGCACAGGCCATGTTTGTCTTATTACAGTGCAGAGTCCATCCAATCCAGCTCACACTTTTTAGACGTCTTCACATTTCCTCACTTCCCTTGTCCTCCCTACAAGTACACCAAGAGCCCAGCAGTGCTGGATCCAACACAGGAGCGGAGGTTCAAACACCTGCAGCCACTGTGGACACATAGCTCTGAGATTTGCTTGATGAATGCTTGTCAGATCTAAGGAAGCCAGGAAAATTCACTGCAGGCATCCTGAGTCTGGAGGCAGCCTCCCCCACAGCCTATTAGCATCTGCAAGACACTGGAGGGGACAGTGCAGGTGGGAGGAAGAGCTCAGGCCAGTCTCTTTTGGTCCACAATGGGCGGCATCTTGCTCAGTTGTGCAAATTGCTTGTGCAATCTGGGGGGCCATAAACTCAAATGCTCCTTTGAAAGCCCAGCCCAGCCCCTCCTGCCCCTCCTCAGCGCTGTGCCCAGGCAGTGGCACAGCTGCAGGCAGTGGGGGCAGATGGGGACAGGTGTCAGTGATGCTGGAGTACCAGGTGACAGCTTCCCAAGGCATTGACAGGGGACAAGGCTGCCTTGAGTGCATGCAGTAATGGCAGTCACTGGGCTCAACAACTGCAGAGAGATTGCTGTGTAAAAGTGTCTCAGGTTTTGTCCCTGACACCTTCACTAGCCCAGCAGAGAACAGATGCAGATGCCAAAAGAGTTGTGAGTACAGACCTTGCAGGCTGGTCCTTTACTGACACATCTCCAAGGCAGCATCTTTTCCTGAGAGGATGGAAGGGGCTGCAGGGCAGTGAGATGGTGTGGGGGTAACAGCAAGACCCTCACCAGTTGTACACAGCGTGGTTGGTTGTGCCACCCAGTGGCGCTGGGTCCAACACATGAAATGCTATCCACCTCCCATCCACCGCTCTGTGCCTTCCTTACCTAACGGGGAGTGGGAAGTTTTAGATTGCCATGTGAGCTCTTAGGAGGGGGTGTATAATGGGGGATTCCTCCTCTGTTCCACAGAGCTCTCTTGCCATCCTGGCTCTGCTCTTTCCGTACTGCAACACCCAGCCCTGGGCAAGATTGAAGCTGTGAACCAAAAGCTGGCGATCACAGAGCCCAAAACACACCAGGGCATCCACAATACAATCTCAGAAGAGTCTGTGCCAATTTATAAATTGTCTGTAGAGTGGGACCTGGCAGAAGGAAGCACAGCCTGCCTTCATGGAGACAACACATGTTTGGGACTGAAGCAGTGAGGGCTAAAGTTCACTCTGCACATGCCTTCACTGCCTGCACTGCTTTGTGCTCCAACGTAGTAATGGCTGGCTCAGGCAAGTGGCTGGAAGAGCAGGGCTGTACTGGTTGATATTAGCTCTGCTTGAGGCTGAGAGGCTGCATCTGGTTTGGATCTCCCTGACTGCTGCTGTGCTCTGGCTGCAGATTGAGATATGAGCCAGGAGAGCCCAGAGCTGCACCCTGACACAGCCTGGCTCAGCACAGCTCTGGAGGCACAGGGGGGTCTAATGCACTTTATTACTGCTCCTCATTATCAGGCTCCACTAATGAATTCCACTACTGCACAAAACCCTGCATGACAAAGCAGCCCTTGATCTTCTTCCACACCCTTGCTTCCAACCCCTGTAAGGTTTCCTGCTGTAGCTGAGGAGTTCCACTTGGGACACGCAGCACAGCTCAGCAGGTGCTCAGCAGTGTATAATCCTGAAGCAAGCTACCTGAGCCTCAGTGCTTCCTCTCCCGGGCTGTCACTGCTGCTTCTTGCACAGGGAGGAAACCTGGGTTTGCACCAGGCCAGGTGATATCTTGCATTTTGGCCTGGAGATCGTTTAAATCACATTCTCTGGCAGTGGCTCCTGCTTTGTGAGGCAGTCTCAGGAGATTCCTGGGATGTGACAAATAGGGCAATTGCTATTTAATGGATGGAGCTGGGCTTATCACCCATGGTCCTGCAGCCATCTTTCCTCAAACACAAAGGTCCTGCCACCCTTCCTTCCCTAGGCACAGGATCCTCATGGAGCAGGGCTGAGAGCTTTTGTAATGAACTGACCCTGCAGGGAAGAGGAGAAGGAAGGAGAGGGCTCCTGCTGCCCTCAATATGGTGCAGGCAGCCCAGGGCAGCTATCACGACAATATATCATTGTTTTTTCATTCTGAGTGCTAAGCTATATAAACAGAATAAAATATCATGCAGAGAATTGCTTACATATTGCCTGTGACTTTTGTATATCTTAATTTAAGAGTTTACAAATTACAGCCCTGCCTAGCTAGCAGCTATTGAGCTCCCAAAAGAAAGATCTTTGGCCACTTCTGTCAGTACTATCCAAATGTCTGTAGAAGAAATACCCTGGGAAGAGAACCTGTCACATTGTCCATCAGTGCATACAGTGGGCTCTTACCTCTTGCTGTGCCTTTGGAGACCACTTTGTTGTCCTATTCCTTTCCTTTAACTGGCTCTGTCTTTACTCATTGGATGCCTTGTACTTAGACAAGATCCAAATTTTGCATAATAAAAGGTTTCCCTAATAGCTGGCAGTGCATCCTGCTGTTCCCTGTCTCCTGTTGTTGAAGATTAAACAGAGGTAAAATTAGGAGCTGAATCTCTCTGCATTTGGGGGTCCTTGTCCTAGCTGGAGATGAGAGATTAACATGTGACCTTCCTCAGGAAAAGCCGTTTAAGAGTTCAAAAAATTATAATCTTTAACAAACCTTTCTCCAAAGAATTTTGCTTTAAATGCTTTAAATCCCACTGGACATGTACATTTTTGCTCACATCTTTTCTTTGCTTCTCTTGACTGCACACTCCAGTGAAATCCTAGATCCTTTACCAGAGATGTTTTTGAATGCTCCATCCCCACGTACTCTTTTGGACCCCTAAGGGAGACAAACAGAAGGGAAGGTTTACTGCAAGCAGAAAAGAAGTCAACAATCTTCCTTCACCACAGGAGACTTCACACAACTCATCATCTGCAGGCCTTAGTGCTGTGTTGCCCTGAGTAATTCATGTTCCTGGGCATGGTCTCCAGGCAGAGCCAAGTCCCAGTCCATACCAATGCATACTAATATCTTCTTGGCATGCCCTACTCCATCTCTTTATAACAGGCTCACAATTGCTTCGCTTCATCTTAGGGTGGTAATCTCATAAAAAAGTTAGAAAAAGTAATCACATAAAAAAGTAGAAAGTGAGTTTAATTTGTCTCCTGGCTTAGCAGGAGACCCTTTTCATTGAATGGTCAGAACTTGTATTTAAAAGCTCATTGCAAAAAACAGTATCCATGGCTGATTGAGGTCTCAGTGTTGGGAAACCTTGAGATCTGTAAGTGGAGAAGGAGCCCCATTAATTCCTGTCTAGACTGGCTTCTGAGCCCAGGTTCCAGAGATGAAAGGACACTTTATTAAGACAGGACATAAATCCACCCTGCCAACAGGTCCGCACTCCTCTGGATTATTTACACCTCTCTCCCTCCCTCTGGTCATTACCTGTCCCTACATAATCTACAATAAAGTCCTGACAGGATTAAACCAACATGTCTTACACTTTAAATATCAGGCTCTGTGTGCTTTCGTTTCTAGCATGTCACAAAAAAAGACATCATGTTTTTACAGATAGACTGAAAATAAAAAAGTAGGTGTCTAATGAAAGGAGCTTGATGTTATGACTGAGAGATAAAATGTGCACTTGGGAGATTTTATTGTGAATGTGGCTTTTGCTGCACCTACAGCTCCTCTCCTTGGTGTGTCTGGCCCTGTGTGTCACTGAGGGCCAGCCAGGGGCTGTATGAACAGAGCCATCTGGGCTCTGAGCATCGCCTTTTGGATGAGGGTGACTGCCTGGGGTCAGGCTACATCCCCTGTCTTATGCAGGATTGTGCTCCCTGGCAGTGCTGTGCTCAGCTGCCAGGGCTGGAGACAGAGGGCATGGGCACTTTAAGGTGAAGGCTCTGAGGACAGGCTTTTTCATTCAGAGATTTTACAAATTCTCATTGCTCTTGAGGCTTTACTCCTTTATTTTCTGACATTGGAAAGTTCCTATAGTTGTCTGTGGGTTTTTTGGTGTTTATGGAAGAGCTGCAGGACTGTATGAGAGTAGTAGGTCCTGTCATCTCATGTTTGCTGAGCTTCTCCACCTTCCTTTGCAGCCAGGCAATGAGGAGCCAACAGTGCGAATTGAAAAGAGCCTCAAGAGGACTTTGGCACAAATATATTTTTAGGCTGAAAATGTAAAATTTTCATTCACTATATGAGTATCTCTGCAATCCCTGGCTCGTTTCTGTCGGTCCTGTTCAGCCATAGGACTGAGGGGTGCAGTGACTGCATTAGTGAGGTAGGTGCTTTGCACAGAAATGAAAGGCAGGCAAAGTGCTTATAGCTACAGGCAGCAGAATTTCTGGATGCTGTGGAAGTGGTGCAGCCTGCAAGGAGACATCCAGTGCAGGGCTGGAGTCGGTGCTTCCCAGGCACGCGTGTCCCCAGCAGCCAGGCAGATCAGCCCTTTGGCACAGGGACTAATACTTTGGATTAATTTGTTTGAAAGGACAGATGAGTTCATGAGCACACTGCTGCAGGAGTACCTTGCTGTGGCAGGCCTTGCAGTGCTGCTTGGTATACCACAGTGATAACAGCCTGTGATGACAGAGCTGCGCAGCGCCCAGGGCCGTGTGGCTCCCAGGCGTGCTGCACATTTCAGCACCTTGTAGCCATGGCAGGCTAAGGAAATGATGAGTGCTGTTAAAAGGACACTCTGAGCTTTTGTACAGAGCTCTCCTTAGTGTCATGGTCTGCTTGGATCTGTGTTTGAACTGACTGCAGTACTTGCAATCCTTTTGTATGCATTTTCTCTTGCCTTTTTATCAAATGAGCTTACTGGCATGGTCAGTTTGAAGTCATTAGCAAATGTTTATCTAAAGTGAATTTGAAACCTATAAAAAAGACCATTTGAAGTGTTTCCAAGATTTGCATTCATTTGGCCAAAGAAATTATGACACCTGGTTTACATGTCCAATCCAACACACCCAGACTACTCCAATTTTGAATATCAAATGTCTGCATTGAGCTTGAAAGACTGCTTCCAAAACAGGGCTCAACCAGACTTGAGAAATAATTCCAATAGGTAAACAAAAATAAATTAATAGCTGTTCACATACCTGAAGAAAAAAATTGCTGAACATATTATTCAGCAGCTTTCTTACTTACTTTTTTCAGCAGCATTAAAGGTCAGTGTCAATCTCCCTGTCAGACACTGAGCTTTGGCTCTCCATGTACTCCAGCAGTTGAAACTGCAGGTAAATACCTTGAGTTTTGCCTTTTTGACTGTTGAGTTTATTGTTAGACACTTGAGACCTCAGTAAACAATTGTTCTTAAACAGTTTCCATCCTTTCCTTTCTAGCAGAATTCTCTGAGCTGGAAGAGCACAGTAATAATCCCCACATCCTTTCTGCTCACACAGAAGAATTTCCTGTGCCTTGTCATCTTTTTCATTCCCAGGTTTGTGTCAGGATGAGCAGAGGGCTCCAGAGCTCCAGGATGCAGTTGAGCACAAGGCAGAATAAGACAAGAGCCTTATTGAGCCTGTCTCAGCTAGGAGCCTGTCCCCCCCAGTGCCACCGTGCTCTGTGTGGGGAGAGCACGTGGCAGCTGCTGGAGGCAGAGATGGGGCACGCTGCGTTTGTGTTAAGGATGGAGCTGGAGCAATAGGCCTTTGTGTAGCAAAAATAGACCACAGAGTCGCAGAATTACTTCCCACTGGCTTTCCTTCGGTTCATAAGTTTCAGTAGCTCAGTGGGTAGAACCAGCCAGAAGCCATCTGTTAGTCCAGCCTGGGAGAGGAGGCTGAAGTAGGCAATGTGGGGAGAGAAATCTCTAGAAATAGCAGACTTTTTTGCCATTTTATGGAGCATATTTTTGCATTCCCATTAGTCTAAACTCACCAGGAATTCTAGCAGAACAGGCTCAGTTTCATGTTATCCTCTTGCTTTTCCAGCTTTTTATCCAGAGATGCTTGCTTAAAAAATGAAAGCCAGTATATATGTGTAAGGAGTAAGTCACCACATACCTATGTGACTTTAACCATTAACAGTCTCACAGATCTGTGCTGTAGGGAGTGCTGTGATGGCCACGTGTGTGAAAACACTGGGTAACTTGAAATTGGGAACTGCTTTTAGTGGGCTTGTCACTGTGGGACCTAGAGCTCCCAAAATGCAACCTAATGACAGGACAGATGGCCCAGGAGGACCTGATGCCCCTGATGGTATCTGAGCTAGAAAGTTTTACAGCATCGACTGTTCCTGCATGTCCACATAGTTCTGCCGCCAGCTTCACTGCAGGCATGCCCTGTGTAACTCTCTGGAACTCCGTTCTCAAGCATGAAGAACAGAGGTTCTACTTTTTAAACACTCAAAAACCTCCTCACACAAGGGTAGCAGATGGGTTAGTGTGGATCACAGGCATTAAAAGCTTCCCCCAAACTTCCAGCCCCTGGATATTCCACCATTTTGGTTGGTTTAGGATTTTTTTTTTTGCATATACCTACAATCACCTCTCTTGCCTGCAGCACACAGCTCTTCAGCTCCTTACAAACCCAGACAAGTCCTTGGGTATCTCTATTCTTCCACAGATGGAAAAATGGTGGGTTTTTAATGTTTTAAAATTGTAAATTTTAATAGTAAATTGATAAAAGTATAATACTTCCCCAAGAAACAAAGTAAGTGTTTCATGACCAACCATCCTTCACCTGATAATACTGCTGAAGTAAGGACTCCTTCCAGCTGGCATGTGTCCCATCTTTCATTTCCTTCAGGAAGTGAGAAGAGAGAAGGAAATGGCTGGGAACCTCCAGGAACATACTGACATGGAAAATCCCACCACCTCTGTACTTCAGAGATGCTGCAAGCATGTCTTCTAAAGCAGTGTTAAGTAAGAGCTGGGGAGAATTATCCACAAGACACTGAATTCTTGTAAACTTTTGCTATCTAGCCATGTAGGGGGACATTTTTCTCTTCTGCTTAACTTGTCTGTTATTTCCTCCTTCTGGCATTTATTAATCAGACTGGTTAACCATTCAGTCCAGCCTAAAAACAGATCTCATCACAAATCCTGTTCTCTGTGGTGGACTCAGAAAAGGCTCTGGCAGAACAAACTCATTTCTGCTGTCTTAACTCTGAAGGGCAGAGCTAAATGCTGGAGATAGATGTTTACCATAAAATTCACACTACAGGTTTCCTGTTTGGAGCAGCCAGTAGTGCTAGGGACACTAGAATTTCCATTTGTACACAGGCTCTGTTTTGACATAGCCCTTCATGATTCATCAACAATTTGGGTGCTTCTGGCTATGCAGTTATTCACTGCACCCATCCCATTCCTGATAAACAGATTCAGGAGCTCTAATCACAGGGGTAGTATACTCAATAACCATTGCTCTTTAATTGTTTATGATCTTTATCTCTCTTTCCCTCCAAGGGGTTTTTCCTGTGGGAGGACCAGTGTTTCGCTTTGAACTGACTTTTCCTTTCAACATTTATCATTCAGGACTGCTCAAGTGCTGTTTCAGTGCAGAAGCCACTTGCAAACTATTTGTAGCAGCTGCCTTTTTGGAAGTTTGCTGTTTGCAGTGCTTGATCCCTCATTTAAACTACCCAACATTGTCTTTCCTTTCCATCTGTGCACGAGACCCCTGGACCACACAACATGCTTCTGGGGACCTGGGGTGCATCTGGCCTCCTGCCTCTACTTGTTTCATGTCTGACCCTGGGGGAGTATTTCCAGCATGCTGCAGGACCCCTGTGAGCAGTGTGCTGTGAGGGTCTAAGGAGAGGTGAACCATAGCCAGTTGTGATGTTTGGGTTGGGGGCTGATACTGGCTCCAGTGGGACTATCTGCACCCCTAGGACTGGCCCTTCTGCCTGAGAGTTTTGCATAGGAAGCCTCAGAGCACTTAGAACATGAACATGTGTTTGGGATAGAGGAACAAGTGAAAAATAGCATGAGGCAGAAAGGAAAGCTACAGATCGTTTCCATCAGCAGAGTTGTCGTGTCCTGTGGCTTATGGGTGTTTTCTTGTAATATGGGAATAATTACTCCATGGTTGTCTCCATTTGTGTCTGATTATTAAAATCAATAATGCACACATCGCTCTGCCAGTGGTTTGCATGCACAGCTTTTCCTATTTGTTGGTAGCCAGCAGAGCTGCTTGTGTCTGGAGAACTGCGAAACCCCACGTTGCTCTCTAGACTGTTCCTGTCTAACACGCTCTGTGGCTGCTGGTTTTAATCTCTGCTGGTCCCCACCTGAGCAGTTCCTGGAGGAGAACCTTGCTGCACACCTGGGAGTCCCAGCCAGGCAGGATGCAGCCAGGCCAGCTCGGTCAATATTGACTTTGCCGCAGGCTTTGGTGCAGTGATGGTTATCTTGTTCACCAGGAAAGAGCCCATTAGCACAAGCATCTTTGAAGCCATTAAATACACAAAATCGATGAAATTGAAAAAGGGGGATCCTTTCAAATGAAGGCACCACGTTATCAGCCCATGCAGGTCACACAGACCAGGACCTGCACTTTGGACTGCTGGGGTGTACTGGGTGACAAGTGTAAATGGCACTTTCACAGGGTGGTCTTTGCCCACCACACTTGCTTCCCTGTCTTCTCTCCCTCGCATCCTGGGCACAGTAATTTGCAGGATTTTCTTTCCTGGTGTGGCTGTGCAGCTCTACTTTCCCAGCTCTGGCATTAGACAGGATGAAAACTTTCCATCTGTAGATGTTTGCTTTATGGGAAGGAGTTTTTTGCACAGCATGAAACTTTCCATTGTATTAACAATTGGCTTCCAGCAAACTAAGTAAAGGTGAACAATTCCTCCCTGACTGCATGGCAGTGGCACCCCGGGGCACACGCAGCCTCTCTGGAGCCAGGCCCCAGGGGCAGGAGTGCTGCCAGAAAGGGGTGGCACAGCCTGACCTTGCAAGTCTACCCACAGAGACACGCTGCTCTGGGGAGCAGGGTTATATTGGCTCAGGCTGTGCCAGCTAGAAATTCAGGAGAGAGACCACTGATGGTCTCTCCTGCTGTGCACAAAGGCCTGACTGCTTTCCCCAGTGGGCAGTGGAAAGCTCCCAGGTAGCAGCAGGATTTCCTCTCTTGTGCACAAGCCAGCTGCTTTCCTGGTAACAAAGTGAGCTTTTATTTAGCATCCCCTGAGTTGCCAGAGGGATGGGTGCGTATTTCCCAAGTAAATCCTGGCTCCTTACAAGTCCCTTTTCTCTCCCCATGCTGTGCATCTGCTAGTGCTCCCCAAATTTCCTGCAGGATCCACAGTATTCATACAGCTGCTTGCTAAAAGGGGTCAGTCATAGTCAGTGCATTCATCCTGTGCATGCTGAACTGAAAGGGATCCATCTTTGAGGAGGGCAATAATATGCTTGGCCCTAGTGCAGGAAGAGTGTGAGCAGGGTGGGCTCCTGCACGGTGACTGTTCCCACACATGCAGTGCTCTGGGTTCACTTGGTGTTGGGCCAAGATGTGCAGATCTCACTGGCCTTCAGCTGTGCCTGGTGTGAACAGCTGTGTTTAAACCAAGAGGAGGGATTGCAAAATTGGAAAATAAGGCCCATGGGCGTGTTGCATTAAGAGTAGTTGATTTCACATGAGATGGGTGAGTTACTGCTCTACTCACTGGGGCAGGGGGAGGGGAAGCAGTCTGGCTTGCTGCCCCAGAGGGAGATGGGATGCTCTGAGATAGGGAGATCTTGTGGGGAGGGGAGCTTTCTTTCCTTGACTGTCGTCCAGAAGCTTCTCTGTTAGGGATGGGAAGAAAGGGGGGTGAGAGGAGAGTCTCTGAGATCATTCTCAGGGCAGCAGAAAAGTGATTGACTTTAATGAGAGGCTCCAAATAGAAAATGGAGATAAACCTCTGTGGGTGGTGTCTGATCTAGGACTGACTCATGGGTGTCTCTGGAGATAGAGAGCCTCCAGCTCACTGCCCTCTCCGACTGCAAACAATCCTATGCTCCTCAGAGAAGAGGCTCTGAGGGGAAAGGTTTGGGGAAGGTGAAGTGCTTGGCTGAAAAGAGATAGCAGGGAGCTATCAAAAGCTTTTCTGAGATGAACTCAGAATTTGGGGGGTACATGCAGTGTCTGCTCCTCTGACCCATCCTCCAAGGAGGTGGTGGCATGGTAAATGTGACAGTTTTCGTACTGCCCAATGCAAAATGAATGCTGATAGCTTTATATTGCTTCTCTGTGGTACAAAGAACCTTCATGTTAATAGCTTGAGGTAGGACCTAAATGTTCTAAATTAGAACAAAACACCAGTACCTGTCTTATTAGGAGGTCATTAGCAACCAGGACAGGTTTAACCATTGAGTGGATAAATCTGCAGGTGGATTAAAGCCTAATTGACTCTATGATGAATAAAACTGTAATATTTCATACAAAGCACTAGATTTAAAACCAACCCAAAGTGGGGAGGTCCCCAGTTGTCTGTTGTCACATTCAGGTCACTGATGCATACTCCTATTTTAACTTGACTCTGGTGCTTTAAAGGAAAGTAGGGAAAATAAATAATTCACCAATTTTGTCAAAGCAACATGAAGGTATTTCATTCTAGCTTTTTTTTTCTAACTAGAAAAGAAGCCAGTGTGTCTTGCCCTTGTAGCCTGCTGGGAGCCAGGGGCCGTGTCAGGATTGCATTTACGCTGCTGTCTGAGAGCTTGGCTGCGAGTCTGACTCGCCTGCAAAGACCAGGGTAGTGCCAGGCCAGTGGGCTCATGAGGTGACCTTAGTGCTGCAGCTGCTCTTGCCAGAGGCAGTTCATTTCCCTAAATGCCATTCCTCAAGGTATTTTTGAGGGGCTTGTTGCTAAGGTCCCCCTGGCTGTGAAGTCCTGCCTCCAGCCACTGGATGAGAGGTTTCTCCACAGTGTCCAAGGGTAAAGCTGAGGGATATGTCCTTGTTAAAGCTGTGAGAGAGAAACCTCGCCCTGGACTTACCCTGTTTCCTGGGGAGGCAGATTGTTTTGCTGGGTTTTCCCATTAAATCCCTATCTCCTAATAAAATACTACAAGAAAAAATTCATTGTTCCTGCCAAATTTAACAGGAAATTGAGAATAAATATTTTTACTTCAGCAAGCTTGCTTTTTAGCAGCCCAGGCTTTTCCTGGGGGTGGGTAGACGCCTGCTTGGTCTATCCTTTAAGCCAGCCCTGGCAGAGCAGCTCACTGCAGGGGGCTGAGCACTGCTTGAGACCACACTGGAGCCAGGTTTGCTGCAGGGGACATAAAATGTGACTGCTGTCACACTTTCCCATATCACACACATTCCCACTTTCTACAGCTTTTTCTCACAGCTGAGCTTAAATACAAGGAGAAGAGAAGTTTGATGATGAGTTTTACCTCCAAATGTGAAATCAGCTTTGTGTAATTCCAGTTTGGGGCAAAAAAAAAGGAGTTCTAGCCCTAGTTCTGTTACTAGAGATGAGATGACAAAGAGCACTGCTGTGGAAAGGGGCAAGAGAGGGTAAATGAGCTGACACAGAGCAGCAATCACAGTGTGGCAGCAACTGATGAGCCTCTGTTCTGGAACAACTCTGAGAGGAAGATCTCTGGTTGCTCAGGATATGGCCGTACTCCTCATCCATCCTGTTGTGAGGAGAGAAAGGAACAGCCATTAAAAGTGATGAACAGGCTTAATGGCAAATAGGAAGCCCACAAAATAGAGCAGGAACAAAATGCAATTTTACTGCATCTACCAGAAAAACAAATCTTAATCCAAAGAGAGAAAAATTACTCATGAAGCCCAAAAGCAAGGGAGAAAGCAAGTAGTGCATAAGGAAGTAAATAAACAATTTGGTAATGGCCTTATTAAAGTAACAAATGATGTTTTTTCCACGTGGATTATGGGGTTTTTGCACAGGTGGCAGAGACTGACATGAGAAAGGTGACTGGTACCTGAGAGGGCACAGCAGCCTGCGGCCCCCCATTCTCAGTGCCCCACATCCCTGGCCAGCCCAGCTGCTGAACAAAACCCATCCTTCTCACCTCTTGTGCAGTAGGAAATGAAGGCCCTAAGGCCACAGGGGCCCATCCAGGTCCTTTACAAAGGTTGGAAATGGCTGTGGAAATGGCCCGGGTGTGGGCCAGGGCATAATACAAGTTTGACAGCCACCCCCCATTCTGGGCTCCATTCTGGAGGAAATCCCAGGGTCCTTAAAGGCCATGGGACAAACCCTCAGGGATCAAGCCCCTCTCTCCTTAACCCATGCTGCTGCTCACTTGAATGGGTGGCTTGTGCCCTAACTCTGTCAAGCCCAGAAAGTCCATATCTAGCCTCTATGTGTTCCCAGTCCTTTCTCCCAAAACTTCTGGAGGTTATTTTGGCATCACAGGTCTGTCTTATGTAGTCAGCCCACCTGAGCTATGATAAAGGAACCTCTCAGCAGGTTTTTGCTGCAGCCCCAAACCTTAGTCCTGTTAAATGTCCCACATCCAAGAACCCATACTCCATTTCCACTTCCATAGCACAGTGTTAGCTCAGTTGAAAAGGCAATGCTCATGGTGGGAGTGCTTTCAATTTCAGTGATCTCTAGGCAGGACGTGATTGTTTTTCTGTATTTTTTAATGATCTATAAATTCACCGATGGAGATGGAATTCCCTGTTAAAACTGTAGTTTTTTCCTGAAACCTCGTAGAAAAGGCTTTATTTCCCGCTTAGCTTAGACAGTTAAAATTGTTCCTGTATGACCTGCAGGTTTCATCCTGCTGTGTTCTAGGGGACTTTTCACATGCTACAAACTAGACTGGACCAACAGTCTTGTATTGACACCAGAGAGGCAATTAGAGCGACAAACAAAACAGTATTTCTACTGTGCTTGACGGCAGTAAAATGCAAAACAAAAGCTGAAAACAAAAGGGAAGATTATCAGAAAGAATGAAAATTAAGGGATAGGAAGGCTCCTCCTCTGAGGGATTTGGAAATCCAACTAACAGTTTCATCAGGAAGAAACAGAAAATAAGTACTGTTGACTGTGGAGACCTGGTGGTTTTTGTTCCCTAACTTAATCATCTTCCCTAAAAACTTTCCCTAAATCATCAAGGATGATTTAGACACCCTCCTAGAAGAGGGGAAACCCTTTGGCAAATGTTAGTGAAACCCTGGATTTATGACATGCAGCTCTGCAAATCTTTTTCTGGCCGAGCTTTTCTTGGGATTAGCCTGTATGAAGGAGAGTGGGAATGCTGGGGGAAGTTGCCTGTAGAGCTTTTCATGTGGTTTCTATGGCTGGAAAAGTGTGGCTGCATTCCTGCCTCCTTGTAAGTGGTCAGATTTTATTTAAAGTATGGCTTGAGGTCTCGGGTACAGTACAGGAAAAGAGCACATCAGGGAGAGACCAGGCCACATGCAGCAGGGAGGTCACTTGTTTAGCTTGAAGGTCTTTGCAATGGGCTGGACAGAAATCTTGATGCTGGCAGCCCTTTGAATGCTGGAAGTTCCCAGGATGCTCATAAAAGGCTGTATGAACGCCATACAGGTGATGTGCACAAGTGCTGCATAGAGATCTGAGCTGCTGCTTTTGTTTCCATAGAGTTGGTTTCACCAGCAGATGGGAACAGGCACCAATTTGGTTCCAAGGGGCAGAGTCCATTCCTAGGGCTCCTTACTGTGGCACTGAAGTGCAAACCTCTGCTAAAATACCTGCTCAGTGTTTTATTTGAGCTCTAGTGCCCTCTACTCTTGGGCACCAAATTAAATATATGAGAGTGCACTGCTAGATGTTGAGGAGAGAGGGACACGCAGTCCCCTCTCCCCAGGAAACCCCAGCAGTCCTGCAGAAATGAGGGTGGCATCCTCCAGAGAGCACAGGTGGTATTCCTTGAGCAGCTGTGAGGGACAGCCCAGGCAGTCACACTCATCTCCCCTCTGCCCATGCCCCCAGGAGCAGCAGGATGCTGGACACCTCCAGGATGGCTCCTGGGGCACTACAGTGTAGTGCAGTGTTGGGCTGCTCTGCCACAGGGCAGAACCATCCCAGTGCATTTGTGCCTCCCACTGCTGATCTCAATGACCACACTTTTTTTCCTGCTTGCTCTTGCTCCCCATGTTCATAGTCGGCCACCCCTGTGGGTAAGCAGGTCCCGTGCTGCAGTTCCACTGCTGACTGATTCCACTGCTGGGTTGGTGCTTGACCTTCCTCCCCTGACTGCCCCTCCTGCTTCTATAAGCTGTGTGAGTCTGATCTGTCCTGCAGAGTCCCTCCTGTAAAGAAGTGGGAAGGGAAAGGAAGCAGAATGATACTTTTTACCCAGCTCTCAGACACGAAGTCATCAGGTTATTTGGCTACCTGAGTCCGACTTTCTTGAGCACTGGCAGTACAGGACACAGTCTTGACAGACTGGACTTGCTGTTTCTTAAGCAGAGCACAATGCCGCTTTGTGTGGGGTTCCTGGACCGGCCAGGTTAGGTTTTGTTTGACAAAGCCTCTTTAAATTTCATTTTTTTTCCTCCATGGAGTTGTGAGTAAAAAGATTTCTTTCTTCTTTCACTCAAACCTTAGCCTTGAGTTTGCACAAAATAGGTCTGTGACCCTAGAACTAAGTTTCAGGTTTGCAAATAAGCTTGTAACCCAAGCAGTCTGGGTGTTTTGTAATCAAATTTGTGAACAACAAAAATGCTACGATTTCAAACCTGCAGAAAAAAATATAGGGCCAGGAAACCAGAAAACTATCATTTATTTCATTCAGCATCTCCTGCAAGCTCTGTGTAAAAAATTACTGTGTGCAGCTTCCTCGAGTGTCAAATGGCACAAAGAAGTTGAGAGATGTCTCACAGGAGTGGTATAAACCTCTCCCATTTTTCCAGAGTGCCTGAGGTCCTCTCGTAAAGAGGATGAGAGAAGTGAGGGGGATGGAGGGAGTTTCCTCTGAAAAGGGGAATCCAGAATGAGAAACGCATTCAGCCACTGCAAACAGCAAAAACACATGCGCTTTGATTCCAGGAGCCAGACCATGCGTGCCTCACATGTGCAGCTGCCCAGATTTATGGCCTGTTATCCTCTGAGGCAATTACTAGAGTTTGTTGTGGGGATCTGCATGAGCAATGCACAGGTTGCCCACATAGCCCGGCCTTCTGAGAAATGACACGGTGCTCACTCTGCCAGCACTCGCCATGTGCTGCGGCCGGGAGCAGCTGTGCTGGAAAACCACCACAGAGGAAATCACAAGTTAGTGAGTCACTGAGACTGCTGCCAGCCTGTCAGGAGTTTCTCCATAACTCAGCTTTCATATGCCTCTGCTTCAGCTCTGAAGCAGGCTCTGATGCCACCTTGAACAGCAGAATGGCTGCTAGCATGTGAGGAAGGAGCAGAAGCAGATGGATAGATGGAACTGGTTTTCACCCGACTGTCCCAAAGGGAGGCCTGCAGTGTGGAGGGGAGAAGTCACCCTGGCAGGCCTGAGCACTTCTTCCTGTGCAGCCTGTGATGTGCCCCCAGACACCCCATCAAAGCTCAGCAGAGATGTCATCCCAGGCCCCTTGGACCTGCCTGGGGAAGGTGCTGCTTGGGGCAGGGCCAGGAGCATACTGCTGCCAGGATACTTCTGGCCCAGCTGCAAGCATCAATATTGAGGACTTCCCAAAGCTGCTCATGGCCTTGGTCCAAGTGGTTCAGGCTTTATCTGTGCTTTGGGAGACCACTTGCAGCTGCTCTGGCCGAGAACACCCTCCTGTGCTGTGGGCTGGACTGCATTTACATCACCCGTGCCTGTGAGAACCAGGAGGAAGCTGTTGACGTAAGGGTGTTAAACAGGCCTCAAGCAGCAGCTTTGTGGCATGATATGCAGGCTCTCGTGCCTTACACCAGCCAGCAGTGGAAGGGTTTTTCTTTCCAAAGTAGGGGCTCTGCTGCCCATGGCTCAGGGCAGAGGTGCCTCTGCAATCTGAGGAGGCTTCTGAAGACGAAGCTGGAGTACAAACCCTTGGGAGAAGGGGACAGTGCCATGCTGTGGGACACATTTCTGGCAGGAGCGGTGCTGCTGTCTCTAAGTTCTCTCCCTGGGGCTGCCTCCAGTCACTCCTGCACCCCAGAGGCAGCCCCAGCTCATCCCACCAGCCCACAGCTTTAAACACCTCTCCTTCTTAATCCCTAACAAGTGAGGAGTGGGATGCAGAGCAAACTGGTTCCAAATGCTTGTGTTGGGGGTGCTATGCTGGCTCTTGCTGCCCTTAAAGCCAGTGGCAAAATCCATAGGAGGCAGAGGTGCAAAGATGCTCCTGGCTGAGTGTCCAGTGTTGTTTTCCTTGGAAGCAAGAGGTGGTCCTTGAGGTGCACTTTTGTCAGTGAGCAAGACCAGGTGTTTTCAGCATCAAACCAAACAGGAAAATGAGAAGTCTTTTCTATAGAAATATAGCTGGATAAAGCCTACATTTGGGATTTGATGCTTTTACTGCTTTTTTTTTTTTTCCCCAGAAACTGAGCAATAATTCTTATTTTGGGACTAGGGGCTTTTCAAGCAATGAAATTATTTTCTTAAAATCTCAGTTTTAAAGCAGTTCATTCTGCACTGGGTTTTTGGATGAGTAGTCACCACATTTTTCAGCCATGTCTGTGCAGCACATGTTCCCCACAGCAGCAAGTGGAGAGATTGCTGTTCCTGCTGCCCAAGAGGCAAGGAGGGCTGGGGGATCCAGGACTTCTCCCTGCCTTCCCCAGCTTTAGACTCGCTTGTGCTCATTGGTGTGTGTTAAAGGCACCATCGGTGGGGGATCCCCTCCATGCTCTGGCTCTCAGCTGGTGACAGTCACAGAAAGATCACAGTGCCTGGGAGAGGTGCTGAGGAGACACTTGACAGCAGGGTGAATTCTTAGCGTGGAGTAATGCTGCCTTGTGTTTCTGTGCTTTGATCAACCGTGCTTTAAATTGACACTTGGACTTAACTTGCTTTAACTTCATGTGCAAACTAGCTCAAAGTAGACAGGTCTCCCTTGGACTGCTTAAGGAGGCCTCCAGATGAGCTCTGGTGAGCCTTGATGAGGCGAAATCCATATTTTCTACCTACTCTGTCCCTTTGTAGGAAGCATCCACCAGCAGGACCAAGACTACAGCAGTATAACAGTGCTGGCTCATGCACCCTCACAGCTGAGGACATTCTCTTCAGCTGCCCAAAAGCCTGATTTGTGACGTTCAGGTTTTAAAAATTTGGTCTTATCTTTGGCAGGCCAGTGAGCAAAGTTCCCAGACAGTCTCAGAAACGCTGGTGAAACATCAGAAGATCCCTTTTCTCAGCGGTGGCACCAGTGACACTGGTTGACATTATGAGCTGGTCATTGGTCCAATGGAAAGGCAGTGTGCCCAAGCTCAGAGTGGCTGGAGCTGTTTATGAATTAGGATCACATTCAGTAAATAATTTTAGAGGACAAAAAGATGGAGAATTAACATTAAAAAAGAACGTTACACACATACTTTGAATTGAGAAAGTTCTGTGTATTGTGTTGCTGTCCCACTGCAAAATGTTGAATTTACAATTTTTGAATTAATACATGAGCTTAGAATTTTAAAAAAAACAAATTAATCAAAAATATTATACACATGAAAAGGAAATAAAATCTTTTCTCCTAGATTGAGTTAAATGTTCTGTTTGATCAGGTGTGATTGAGCATTTCTTATTTTAGTTTTGTTCTATTTGTTGTTTTGGAAAGGGCATGGGGGGGAACCCCACCTTTATGCCAGATCCGCCCAAAAGGAAAGCTTTCCAAGCTAAATAAAGACCATTTTCCATCTGTCCCTGCTCTGACCTTCTGGAAAGGCCCTTTCCATGGCTGGCACCTCACAGAGGGTGTCTGCACTCCCCAGCTGATGCGTGCTGTAGGACCCTCCCAAGTTGTAGCCAACTTCTCAGGGCACGTGGCTGGGACAGACAGTCCAAAGACAGGGACCAGGCTGCCAGGTGTCATCTCTCTGCAAGCCTCACCACAGCCCACACTGAGCCTGGGAACACCTCCCAGCTGATACAGCTCTGTGTAGCTGCAAGTATTGTCTGCTTTGCTCATCTTGTGTATCAGCTGCCTGCTCTTGGATTCTGCTCGTGCCATTGCCTGTCCCAGTAGATCTGGGCTCTCTCTCCCACCAGAGACTGCTCCTGTCATTCAGCAAACACCACTGTCTGCTCTGGGGTGGCTGCACCTCCATGGAGGTGACAGCTGAAAACATACCCAGGGACAGCCAGGGTTGTTCCTTGTGTGGCTAACATGAAAACTGGGTGTCCTGGCACCCTGAGGCCACCTCCTGCATGTCTGCAGTCAGCAGCACAGGTGATGCTGGTTAAGCACATGGCTTCTTGGTGTGAGTTAGTCTTGATCTTCTTACTGAATGCTTACACAGATGTCCTCTGGGTCTTGTGAGCATGTGTCTTCAATTAGTTTTCATCAGCAGGGCTAAGGTAAAAGACTTTTCCAGTTGGAAAATTAGATGCCTGGTATACTCCAAGCAGCAGATTGTCAGGACTGGTCTGCTCTCATTCAAACTGCTATTGGCAAATTTTCCAACAGACAAAGAGGCAGACACAGCTGGTGAGAAGCTGTTTGCATACAGTACCTGAAGGGCAGAAAAGTTTGGATAATATGGATCATGCAGGAGAATGACTCTCCCCTAGCATCATCTCCTGCAAACTGGCTCCACACAAATGTTTGAAAAGAAGAATTTCTCTCCAGGAGCCCTACATGGATGCAGACACCTGGAGCTCTTTAGTCTACAGTCACCACCCACAGAGGATTTGCTGGCAGAAAAAAGTTGCATTGGGTGTTGGTGCCCAAGACATCACAGCAGCCTCTTCTGTCCCCTGGGGCTGCATTGACAAAAAGAAGGAATCTATTGTTTTCAGACATGTAGACTTTAAGATGCTGAATCCTAAAATATGCCTGGAAGACATATGAAGATCAATGCCTTACAGCTTGAGTCCATCACTGCTAGTAATGCAGGTGGGATCTGTGTGGGGTAGATTTCCCCACCTCCCCATTTTGTGGGGCTTCTTTCTCCTTCTGAAACAGCTGAGATGGACTTTCAGAGGGGGGCTGTGCAAGCTCAGGAAGGAGTAAGTGTGGTAAGCAAGACTGGACTATTTTCACTGGAGTCTATTCTGAGTATGACTGCTTCTCAGACAAACAAAATCAGGTCCAGGAGATAATTCCTGTCCTGTTTCTCTGTCTCGCTATGGAAAGAGCTGGAAGGTGTTGGTGGGGCTGTGAAGTTGGAGGAACTTGCAGTCCCATGCAAACGCTATGATACCACCTATATCTTTATCAGAGCTGCCAAATTCTGGATGGATTTGAGTGGTATGTCCTGCTCTCAGGCCATATTCATAATTTTATAATTTTCCTTCAAGATAGAAAACAATTTGAGCAGCCTTGAGAGACTGATTGAAATTACAAGTCCTCAAAGGCAAAGGACCAATGGAGACCTGGTGAAAATGTAACTGGCCAAAATCTCAGTCTCTGTCCAACATAGCTATAGACTCTGTTAGCAGTGAGTCTCTGGCAAATGATCCCTTCTTGTTCCCAGCATACTTTCTACTGTTGAAAATCACCAAGAGCAGTGCGAGCAGGTTAGCTTTGCATGCCTGCTAACCCTCTTTGCTGTCATTGCTCTGATTTCTAATGGTTGTTTCCTACCCCCTGGATTCCCTGCAGCAGCGAAAGAAGAGGGTATCCAAATAAGGCTTTAAAATGATTAAGCAAACCAAGGCTGCAGCCTGTTAATCAGTCTCCTTCAGCTGAAGGAGGCTGGTTGTGTAGAAGTCAAAACAGCATGGGTGATTTGAGGTCTAGCTTCATTCTGCAAACATCAAATATGTATTTGCTTGCTTTCTCAGAGCCAAAGGATGAAAATCTCCCTCAGAGTGGCTTGTTTGCCTTTGAAAAGACAGTGTAAAGTGTTGCCCCTGTGAGCCCATGAAGCAGCCACACAACAGCCCAGCTTTGCTCAGCAGAGCCCTCCGCCCAGCAAAGCCAGTGCAGTGTGGAGATCAAAGCCAAATCTTCTCCTTCATGACTTCCCTGTAAGAATTTTTTTTTCCTCTCTCCTACATTTTTTTTCCATAATCAGAGTCTTGACTCCTTTTTCTTCCGTATTCAGGCTTGAGATCAAACAGGCCAGACATCTGCTTTGCTATTTTTAAAATCATTTTAATGATTTAATAATTTCTAGGGGAGAGGGAGAAGAGGGAAATGAAAGTAATGACAAAGCCAAAAAATGACACCATTTTAAAAATTCAGGCATAGTCGGGAGTGCCTGTTCTTCCCTCCTCTTCTCTTTTTTTTAATCTTGAGGAAATCACCGTGATGATTGTAGCTTATGTATGCTGGCAAAACATTTAAGTAGATGTGTGCCTGAAAGCATGACTCACATCTATTTTCTTCTTCTTTTAGGAAATATGTTA
The DNA here is from genome assembly GCA_013396995.1 of Dicaeum eximium. Lineage (NCBI taxonomy): Eukaryota > Metazoa > Chordata > Aves > Passeriformes > Dicaeidae > Dicaeum > Dicaeum eximium. Next base: position 4,705,016 of record VWZP01005658.1, on the reverse strand, counting down.
TACTGATTAAGGTTTTTTTCATCTGAAAATGCAAAAAAAACCTTTTGCAAACACCTTATCCCTGTGAAGCAGGTAGAGCTTGTGTGCTCGATGGGAAGAGGTAAAGAGTTCTGGCAGCTTTCCCAGTGGGACAGTGTCAATAGGGAGTGACAATTAAACAAATCAGACTCCTCTTCAAAGCTGGACTATGTTTTTCATTAAAAAACACTAATATCTCTCAACAGAATGTTATCTAGGGATGAATTGCTGCTGCCACCACACAGGATACTCAGCAGAACCACGGTTTCATGCCAGGCTCACCCTCCCACTCTTTGGGAAGATCCGACACAGGTATGTGAAGTCATCATGGTTTTAATGAATCATGGGCTCAGGTTTGCAGAAGGAGGAGCATGGCCAGGAGCTGTTGGGGGCCAGCCCCCATGCAGGGGAAGGAAGCAATGCTGCTGGCTTTATTCACAGACCAGCTCTGGGTCACAGAGGATTCTCAGCTCACCACAAGGTCTCATTTTTCACTCAATGTGACACGAGTCACACTCCAAAAGCTACAGACATCTTTGGTTGTGTATCAGCACCAGGCCAAAAGATTACGTGCAAACTCACCCACACTGCTTATTTTTGGAGGGAAGGCAGTCAGCCTGCCAGCTGTCTCTGGGAAGAGATCTTTTTGCAAAGAATGATGCATGATGAGAATTTAGGATATCAATCTGGTTCTCCTTTTAAAATTTAAATGTACACCATAAGTTTTCTGATTATGGAGAGGTCTTTGAATGTACACTCTATGTACCATCATCTTGCTTTTCTTTTTTTTTTTTTTTTTTTTTTTTTCTTTTGTGCAAAAGTTAAAAAACTGGAAGCAGAAAAGTCAAGACAAACCCAGCATCCAAATGTGATGTATAATCTTCCTCTTATCTGCATGCCATTGCCCAAAACAAATGCATTAATGCATTTTATGTTTCACGGTTATGAGTTGCCCTGAGGATAACCAAATCAAAATCAAATGCACCTATGGAAGATAAGGTCACTGATACTGTTTCCCACCCATTCCCACTCTGGCTGTGAGCTTCACTGCAGCTGCGTTTATTACTCTCCCTGAGTTTCATTGCTGTTCCTTTAAAGATTGCTTTTCCATATGGATGGATTAGGTATAGGTCTTTTTAAGCTGTATACTCTACAGAAATAAGATTTACTGACAAAACTGGCAGTTGTAGATGTGAGATCCTGTAGAGTGTAAAGTGAGAAATAGAGGGGAGCAGTGGATCACAGGCTCCCAAAGGGAAGGGAATTCCTTGGACCACAGTCTTTTGAAGTGTCCCTTGCCTGCCCCTTAATCAAGTGATCATATCAGCCACCTCGTTCCTTTCAATGGGGGAAAATTTGCAGACAAATTCCTGCCAGCAGGACGTTGGAGCTCTCCTGGGTGGTGGGATAAAGATACCTGTCACCTCCCCTGGCCTCGCTGCTGGCTCACGCTGAGAGCGTGGCTGGAGAGCCCTGTGCTGGCTGCAGGGCCAGTCATTTCCAAATCCCCGTCAGAAAGTGAAATAAGACCCAGCTCCCCAATGGCTCAGCAGCCCCATTGACCATGGCAAACAACTGTGTAAGTGGTCCCATATGCTGTAGGTACATTAGGGGGACATAAATTGTGCTTTGTGCTCACGGTGGTGGTGTCTTGCCCCTGCTCCAGAATTGTTCTTGCCTTTTATTGGTTGGAGGGGCAGCAACTCTTCCCCAAAGATGTGCTAGTGGCACTGCAGCTCTGAAAACTGGATCTTCCCCAGCTGGCTAGCCAGGAGAAATATTTGAAGCGATGAACCCACCAGTGTTTTGGGTGGTGAGCACTGTGACACGGGGTACCTGCGGGCAGCAGCCCTCTCCTCCAGTCTTTGTCCCTCTACCGCTCCTCCATCACCAAATGAAGATTGTATGGGCAAGGATAAACAAAGAGCCTGTTCATATGAGGGAAGTTTTGGGGGCAGAAAGGACTGAAAGGCTCAAGATACGGCAAGGCTTAATGCCGTAAATCTGATTAATTTACCTTGTGACAATCGTAACAAAAAAGCGAAGGCTGGGAGCTGGGGCTGCGGGCTGACCTTTCGCTCGCACTGAAAGGCGGCACAATAGGGCTGGGGCTGGGCAGGGGAATGACCCTGCCTGTCACTGCTACCTGCTGTTTTTGACAATGCCATCGGACACAGCTCTTGGGGTGATGAAAAACACCTTCCCGCCAAAGGCCCCTCCTCCCTCCCTTCCCTGGACGGGCCAGCTCGGGGGGATTTGGTGTAGGCAGAGCCAGCTGTGCAGGGTGAGTAAATGGGCATCACTCACCAACATTAATATCCACCAGGAAAAAGTGCCCTGGAGACTTCAGGGTCAGACCCTGCGTGGCCAACCGTGTGGCTGATGGATATACAGGAGTTACGGGGGGACTCTGGGCTAAGCTGCCCAGTGGACAGGGGAAGGCTTTTGAGGGCTCTGCAGTGTGGTAGAGAGCCAAAAGTCTGGCCCTTGGGGTAGGATGGCCCTATGTGCATGAATTTGCTGCACTAGGGAGTGCCCTGGCTATATCTGAAGGCAGCAGCTCTGGGAGAGAGTTTTTCTGTGTATATCCTGGACAGCATTTTCCTTCTGTGCCCTCACACTGCCTGATGAGCACGGGATTTATTCCTTTCCTGTCCCTTGCTAACCATGCCCAAAAGCACACAAGGAGGGCATGCAGCAGCAGCAGTGTATACTGCAGGGAACATCTGCCCCAGAGACATCACAGAGCAGGAAGCGAGCTTAGGTTTGGCTCAGCAGAAATTTTATTATCTGAGGAATTAACCTTTGTCTGCAATACTTGTTCTCCAGACTCGTCTTTGTCTCCTGCATCTGCTTTGCCCTGAGCAGCAGCCGTTCCCATCAGGTATAATTTCTTGCTTGAATCAAGTGCACCCAGAGCAGCACCCAGCATCATCCCAGCCCTACTCCCTCTCAGGAGAGGGAGACTGTTTTCATACCCCATCACATTTCAAGCCCTCTTCTTTCTACTGTGACAGTTTGGCTTAAGTTCTTTTCCCAGAGTCACTATTACAAGGGAAGTCTGAGGGATTTCACAGTTTATTTTAGTGTTATCAGCTTAAAAAAAAACCCAAAAACTTTAAAAGCAGGTGAAAAATAATAAAAGGAATAAAATCTTAGCTGGACCATGTACCAGTCAGGCAGAACCTGCGGTCTGCCTTTAAATGCGTTGCCTGGTATCCCATGATATTCATCAAAAATAAATAGTTAATAAAGGTGTTTTAACTGGAACATCTGCTAGAGTTCTTGGTTGTGGAGGCTTAATTGCAGGCTAGAGTATCAAACTTTCAGAAGATTTAGGGACAGAGATTGATTGGGGTCACCAGGTTATTCAGAATAATATCCCAACCCTTATCTCTCAAATGCAGTGTCCAATTGATTTTCTCTGGACCATTACACACCATGCAGGGCCACAAAGCCCAGAAGGGGAGTGGTGGGACATCACACTCCTCAAAATCCCCCTGATACAAACACTGTGGTCCTTTGCAGGCTGTTTGAGAGGCACAGCTTTTCTCCACAAGAACTGAAGAACAGGTGAGGAAACCAATGTGGAAAAGGCTCAGCCATTTTCCAAACTCAGCCAGTATCCCAAAAGGTGTTGCTACCCCCAGGACTGCATTTGCACAACACCCAGACATGTGTGGTGGGCCTGGCTGATGAAAAACACCAACTGCTGTTCAGCATTTCCATAAAAATTACTGGATTCCACTTATTTCAGTGCTTCAGCCATCAAAACTGGGAACAACTTCAGTCTGTAAACAGAGCTGGCAGAGATGGGGATGTGTATGATGCAGTTTGCTTAACAGGAAAATACTTTCAGGTTAAAGAGAGCTCTTCACACCTAAGCTGTGGCTTGTTATCTACCAAGTCCCAGGCAGCTTGGATTTGCCAATCAAATAATTTTTAATCAAACGCCAGCACCATCCCTGGTTGCCCCCTCCCACGCAGCCTGGGGCTTTGCTGCCTTGGGGAAAGCTGCCTTTGACATTCCAGCCAGCCCCATCCCCTCGCTGTTGAAGCTCAGGCTTCCTATGGGGGTTTGCTGGCATCCTCATTTGGCTGATGAATCATCCCCCTTCTCTCTGGTCTCTGGGTGGGAGTGGGCTGGGGTGCAGCCTCCCCAGGGACAGGTTTGTGCAGCCCTGGGTACAGCCCCAGCCAGGAGGAGTGGTGGCCACAGGGGACCCACTCACTTGGAGCCCTCCCAGCAGGTTTTGTTCTGCAGCCCCTAATCCTTCCTGGTGTGCTTCTCACACTTATGGTCTTCCACCTACTTCACGTTTGGGGAGAGCAGCTTTCTCCGGCGTCTCCATTGATTTACCAGCTCCAGGGTCCGGCTGTTGCCCCGGGTAATTGGCAGCAGTGACATATCTGGGCTGAATTTTATTGTACGCATTAGGAAAAGTCAGCAAACAGAGTTGAGTGCCATGTCAAGTATTGCCTTTGACTTTCTATTGCAGCCGTTTGGGATCTGTTTTGTCCATGCCCTGAGAAAGCCTCTGTTCTGGTTAAGGCTTTGTCTGAGATGCTGAAGGTTAGTCTGAGGAGAGCTGTCTGAGAGACCCCACTAATCCCTTTTTACTTTTTGAACAAGAAAGTCAAGTGTTTTTTATAATAATAATAATTTGAGCTAATAAGTAACATGCTGGCTGGAGCTGCAGCTGCCTGGGGTGGAGCAGATTTGTTTTCTCCATTAATTAGAAAGCCTTAGCTAATGTCACACACGTCTTCATTTGGAGATTTTCTGGAGAGTTCCTGATTCTCACTGCTAAATCAGCACTGGCTCAGAGTCCAGGCATCAACACTGGCTTCCACCATCTCAGAACTTAGCCCCCTCCCTCCATTTACACCGCTCAAACCCTGCTCTGCCTTTCATGCTGAGTATTTTTAGGAGGACCTCAGGCTCTAATGTGGCTCCAAGGCAGGACACCCACCCATGAGCAAGGGGTGCTTTGCGAGGGTGGGTTCCTCTTTCTGTGAGTAGAAATGTTTAATTTATTATTCCTTTAATTCCTCCACGCTATGTTCCTGCCTCATCAAAAAGCATTAGCAAAGTAAATCTTCATCAGTGAGGGAGGTCTCTCTTCCTTTCAGGGATAACAATTCTGTAAGTCTGTGGGAAGATTAAAAGTGTGGTACTAAGTAAAAAGTCATACAGCTGGGGAAGGCAAATGCCCGTAACTGTGTTCATTAACAATATTGTATATCATCTAAATGAAAGGAAGTTTAAAGGCTTAATGATTTCCTTCTCACCGATACATGCTGTTCAGTGCCAGCTCAGACAATGAAGACAGACTAACCTGTTTTACCTCTGCCCTGCTTTGATGGTTGTTTTGCAAACACTTTAGGAAACTGTTCAAATTACCATAAAATTGATTTTCAGTGGCAGCTGAAGGTAAAACAAAATATTTTCTATTGAGTGGTTTTTACAATAAGATTAACTCCATGAGACCTCAACCTTGGCCCTAGCTGGCCTTGACAATGTCTCCCTTTTAAGAAGGTGATGCAGCTATCTATAATTAGCCATGGCTAGTTAATAGCTCATCTGTTAATGTCGAGGCCCACAAATGGAAGGTTTCTATGTACGAGGAACTGAGGTTAGGCCAACAAGGATAAAATCATGTCTATTTTAGTTTAATGAATTCAGTTTCCATTGTTGCTGCATTTTATTTGGCCAGTCAGATGGATAGCCAGGCTTTGGAGCAGCTTTTGGGAGGGTTGTACTTCCCTGCAGTGCAGTAGCTGGGGCTCCCTCTGCCAGCCTCTGGGCTATAACATCATGGCAGAAAATGGTATGAGCAATGTTCTGCACCCTTCTAAGCTTGACTGTTCAAAGCTTTGGTGGTGGTAACTGGGTTAAATGCCACATTATTGCTTTCTGTATACCCTGAAATAATGGGAATGAGCAGGGCAGAGGTCTCTGGTTTTGAGACAAGGTATTGCCCCTTGTTGCCTGTGGGTCCACACCCTCCACTGCTGCACAGAAGAATTGGCCCCTCCATCTGAGTTCCCATGGCTTTAGGAGAGAGACCTGCAGGGGCAGAAGCTGGGCTGATGAACACAGCCCTTCACACACTCCTCTGAGCAGATGCTGTGTGCCTGGTAGTAACTTACTGCCTTTTGAATCAAATATAAACCCAAAGTTCTGGTGTTAGTGCATCTTGGCCCTTGGGTGGTGATGATATTCAGTTTTTAAATACTTCTAGAGCTTTGAGGCATTTGGTACAGGATGGCTGAGCTTCAACTGGTTGTCATGACTGGGCAGCTCACCTCATTCACGATGAAAGCTAGCACATAAGCCAGGCAATGCTGTCAGAAACAATCCCAACTGGTGCTAGTAGTGGTTCTAACTAGCAGTGAGAATGGGCAAGGACTCTTGTCTTGGTAAAGATCATGATACTTGCATGACAATCACTAAATACCAGATGTGGGTTTTTTCCCATTTTAAGAATGTATGTGTAAAATTGCCCCAAACTGACCCCTTCCCTGAAACTTTCTGCTTGACATTCTGTTAAAAAATTCCAGCCTGGCTTTAGTCATGGGAAAGAATTTTGTCCTTAAAGTTGTTTTGGTCAGAAGGAAAAATAAATCTTTGTTTGCATGACTAGGTCTCAGTCATGAAAAACTGACCCCAAAAAATGCTGCTACAAGTTTCCTCTGACTGTGGAGACTCAACCCAGGGCATGTCATTCGAGAAGATGTATGCTTAAGCAGAGTGGGGACTGGAGAGCTTTGAAGAAGAAACCTTGGAAGCTCCCTGTTTCTTACTGTTATGTTTAGCTCAGAGCACTCGAACCAAGCGAGACGGGCCGTGTCATGTAAACAGAGTGCGTGAGCCTGAGATTGCGACACTGCCCACGGGGAGCTCTGGGGACAAACATTCTTCCAGGCCACGCAGACCTGGATGGCTTGGAACTGCTCCTTCCTCAGTGCCTGTGATGGGAGCCCAGGCTGTTCAGGACAGGTAGTTTTGGTTCCCCTGCAGGGACCGAGCAGTGTCATGTCCTACATCCCCAATGTCCATTCTGTCCGTGAGTCACAGAGGCACTTATTGAGGTTTAGGATGATTCATCAGTATTATCCAGACCTTCAGGGCTTGTAAAGCCAGACAGAAAATCTTGTAGAAATGTTTTTTCCTGCCTGAATCCCAGCCAGGCCTGTTTTGAGGACTACCTGGAAATAGCTGGAAGACAGGCTTGGCAGGAAAAATTCCCACAGTTTGAGCCCTGATCGGTACTGGAAGCTGGACAAAGATAAAATCCAATTTTCTCAACTCTTAAGAAGTCCTGGGGTATATAAGACAGCAAGGATATAAATAATTTCCCTTACTGCTCTAGGCTGGGCTTTCTGAAGGACATGAGTGATGGATGAACTTGGCTCCCCTGTCTTTCTGGGACATGGGATCCAAACTCCATGTGGCTCCTCTGGAAAACTCCCCACATTCCTGGACAGAAGGGGGGCTTTTAAGTGGTGATTCCTGCCTTTTTCCCTCTGGAAACAAGATTGATTTCTTAATGTAATTGTGTTTGTCCTGTCCTGGTTTCAGGCTTTCCAACACTTAGTTCATCTTCTCCTTTGGCTGCACAGCAAATACCAAGCAAGATTCCCTCTCTGGGAAGGATGGAAAAGTTGGTCTTTTTGTCCAATAAAACCAGAGCAGCTTTCAGACTGGGTCTCAAATGTCCTGCCTATAGTCTGACAACAAAAGTTAAACCTTGTTATAAACGCAATCAGCCTATGGATGTTGGTAGTTGTTTCTGGCTTTCACGCTGGAAAATATCACTGATGGACAAAAGCCTTGGAGGTTTCAGGCGTCTGGCCCTGGTAAGGTACCAAGCATGCAAAATCATTTCTTGCATTAAGTCCAACCTAAGCAAACTAAATTGCAGCTTCCATGATTAATACTTGAAGCTACAGATACAAAGGCAAAAACCAGCAGTTCAGACTGAAGCAGCATCTGAATTTGAAAGGCACTCACCATTCGGCCTTCAAGAGCACTTTTGAAGCTGCCTATAGAGAAAATAATTAAAGAGATGAAAGATACAGTGACTGATAGTAATAAATCACATGTGGCTGTCTTTGTTCTCTCAGCAAATATAAATCACTTTTGCCTTTAAAATATAGGAACAAGCATTCTTCCCAGATTGCTTTGAATTTATTAGACAAGGTCATTAGGAATGTATTAGGGCAAAATCTGAATTTATTAACTGAGTTACTTAATAGCTTAATTGTTCAGTTAGAGAGGGTTGTGCACTCTGACTAGTTTTCAGGCAAGAAGGAAGACAGCCAGGAATGCAGATTCCTAGGCAGGAGGTGCCACTCTCCCCAGAGGCAGACTGCTGGAATCACGGGCAGTGCAGTGGCAGGGGGCATCTGAGACAGCTTCTAATCAGCATCAGGCAGGTGTGCCCCTGGGAATTGTCTTAACGTTGACCAGGGTATCTTTTGGAAAGGAAACTTGCTGCAGGGACTGCAGCTGGGCGAGGTCAGAGCTTGGATTAGGTTTTTTTTTTGTGTGTGCTAATTTGGGAGGGCAGTTGGGACGCTGGGTGTCAGACAAGTTTAGCTCCATCTTGGTCCTCACTGGGGCCACCCAGCAGCAGGGACAGCTCTGCCACATGGAACTGTCTTCTGCCAGCAAGGGGGGTTGAATTCAGCTGGATTTTTGTGTGTACATTCAGGAGATTCTTCCAGTCTTCACCTCTGAGACACTGAGGCTGAGAGTGTTCTTCAAGGTGCTCTGCTCATTGTGCTGCCAGACGCACGTCCCTGCTTGCAGGACACGAGAGATTCCACAGCATTTCCTTCCCAAATGGTACCATCTGCCCAGAGAGGCACTTCTGGAAGCAGCCAAACCCAAAACTTATTTTCACATATGCTTCTCTTCCTCTGGGCAGGGTGAGGGAGGAGGCACACAGCGGATCTGAGTCACAGGCACCGATGGCATGTCTGAGGTTTTGGTTTCACAGACCACCAAAGAGCCATCACCACAGCTGGTGAGCTTGGGGGGAGCTGGTGGGACAGGGTTTGCAGCACCCTCCGGGGTCTGTTCAAAGCAGCACAGAGCTCAGCTCCTGGAATAGCAAGAAGAGACACCAAATACCATCTTTATCATGGCTTTCAGCACTCTCAGAAGTTGCTACTACCCAAGCATCTGCAGCCTCCAACTGATAAAACTCATCACCCTCATCTTCTGCTCTCTCTTTTAGCTTAGTCAAAGAAAGCTTCGCTATGTTCAGCAGGCAAAGCCTCTGTTGAACCTGTCAGCTGGGCCAGCACCTTCCTCTGGGTCAGGATATGCACAAGTGAAGGCTTCCAGTGAGGATTGGCTCCTCCCAGGATGTTCAGTTCCATGAAACAATATAATTTCCTCAGTTTTTTGTCATTTCCAGGTAGAATTTGGTATCTTCCCTTCTTGTTTCTCTCCATGCTTGTTTTACCTGCTCAAGAAGATCCAAGTACCCCCAGAATCAATGTAAAACAGATTACAACTCTTGCTGAAATCAATGGGTATTTTGTTTTGTGGCAGGCTCCATGATTAGATCCACAAATTTTTCACTGTGGCAAGTTTTCTCTTTCTCCCTAACAATGGATAGCATCAGAGAAAGGAAGAAGGTAAGAGAAGAAAACATGAATTTAATGACTGTAGTAACAAACTTTCTTACAGCAACTTTATGGGGGGAAAATGTCTCTCAATCTTCACTGCATAACAATGTCCCGACAGACATGATGTCATTGCGTCTTAAAAGGTGTTTGAGTTGGAAAATCTTTTCAACAGTGTTTTAAGGGTTTGCTTAAATGATTAATAAGGTTTATTCATGTGATTTATTATCTCCAAGAAAAAAATTCAGTAAGTATGAAATATATTTGAAAGGGATGGCAGTGTTTATTAATGTTACAGGTTTTATATTGCCAGACATTATCAAAATAAATATGCTCACCTGTAAGAGGAAAATGTAATATCTAGTCAAATTTTATACATCTCCATATATGTGCCCTGGCAATCTGTGTTAGAATGAAGAAGCAGGTGGGCAGAATTTAATTTTGGACCTTGTGTCATGAAATAACACGGGAATTCTCGGCAATTCACCTGTTTTCCCTGCTCACTAGAGATACACCTATATGTGATGTGTATTTTGCTAACTCTATCCACTAATGCTATTTAATGGTGTTTATTATTCCACATCTGTGAATATTTATTTAATGGACAGTATCTAAATCTCCTCCCAATGGGACTTGTTGAAGTTAAATTTGCTCCACAGGCACAGGGAGGGCCAGCTGCTGGGGATGAGAGCAGCACATGACTGATACCAAAATCAACCATGCTCATATGTTTCAGCCTTCCAGCTGTTCATCTTTGAAATTCCTCTTCCCACATGTAGTGTCAACCTGAAGGCAAAGCTACAGTTTCAGCAAAATCCTTCTGAACCAAGGTCCTATTTTTTGTTTCAAAAATCCAAAGAAGCTGCCTTTATTTCCGGTGGAAGTTTTTCTGATGGGGAAGTTTTCAGTGGCAAAATGGATTTGCTTAAACACAGCTTATTTTGTAGATCTCTGAATCACAGAAAGTATTTTAGATTATTACAAATGAGGAGACGTAGGACTTTCTCCTACACTGACTATGTGATTACTCCTTATTCCCTTTTCTCATTAACTCTGAAGGTTACAAATCCCAAAGACTTTCCTGTGTTCCATTCAAACACTGGCTGGTCCCTGCCACTGCCACCAGCCCAAGGGGTTCTGCAGCGCCATGGTCCTCAATTGCCAATCGCTAAGGAGTGCCCAGACAGGGCTAAACCACATCCTAAACCACAGGCTGACTTCAGAAATCTCAGACTTGACTTCCTGAAACTCTCTTTCTCCTGTGTGAACTAGGGATAAGAATTTCCCTGACCTGATGGCACTGAGATTAATGGTCTAAGTGATAAGTTCCATTTCCTCCCTATGATAACTTTCTTCGTGCTCTCTCAGGGGACGCCAGGATGACTCCTGTCTTCCTCACAACTCCATCCTGGCACCCTGAGAATGACTGCTTCCAGCCCTGCTCTCAGCTCAGAGCACATCACCACTAAGCATCTCCGTGGCTTCTGCCTGTGTGCAAAGTCAAAAAATAGTTGCCAGATAAGCAAAGCCTCTAAAAGAAGCTGGATTTCTTTATCTGGAAGTGTTCACTTTCAAAATGTTCAAGTACCACCCCTTGGGCACAGATACTGAGCAGTCACCTGTGTCCTTGCAGGGTTGTGGTCCTCTCCTGCTGCCCTCTAACTCCTCTACCCCACACTGAGGGCCCTGCTCATATTGCCAACAGTGCAATTTTGGCACTTCCTGGCACTTCTTACCTTTATTAAAATAAGCCCAAATGGAAATTGCATTCTGCCTCTTCTGGGGTTTCCATGGAGCAGATCTAATTATCTTTCTTTAATATCACTAATTGGTGGCCTTGTAGCCCTGGCCCTTCAGTCCACTCCTCTGCACTCCCTTTATCCCTTGCACTGCCCTGGCCTCTCAGGCTGGATGGGATTTAAACATGGTCTGATGGTTTGTGAAACCACTTTGACTTCTTGCCCTCAATTCGCTCGTGCTACCTGAGCTCCCCGACCTGTTGACAGAGGAGCTTTCCTTTGTCTTTGCAAATTGACACAGCTGCACACTTTGCAAATAGACTCAGATGTTGAGCTTTGGGCTGAATGGACCCTCCAGATTAGCACAGGGAGAATCAGCTTTAAAAACGCTAAGCTGGAGCCAACAGCAGGAGAATGGAGTGAAGCTCTTTATCAGGATTCAGTGCCATAGAAAGGGGCTCCCCGCTCTTGCAGTGATATTTACTTCCCTTTGGGGAGGACATTCCTGGGGCCGATGGCTCATCCTGACCCTGTACCCGGAGTTAATTAGCCAACTGTATAATGGGGGGATTCGCCCGGAGATTACATGAGGTGATCTCTCACCACACACGCTGTTTGCCGAGTGGTTTGGGGCTCTTGGCAAGCACAAAAGCACACATGCAAGCAGGAGAAAATCGGGCATGGGGGGGTTGCTGCCACGGAGCTCGGCAGAGCTGCAGGCAGGGGCCGAGACTGCGTCCTGCTGGACCCCTGCTCTCCCAGGGCCCCACTGCCCCATCCTCATGGACGTGGGCACATTAACCCTTGCGAGGCTCTTTGTCCAAATGACTTGGAAAGTTGTCCATAGAGGTGAACTTGCCAAAACTGGATCAAAAAAGAAAAGACGGGTGAGGTCACTTCTGCCTTGCAGTAGAGCCAGGGTGGGAGCAGAGAGAAAGTGGCTGTCCAGGGAAGCCATCTGCTGCCCTGCCTTGTCTGGAGGCAAGGGGACGAGATCAACATTGGAGGCAATTAACACTGAACAACTTGTTGATGATTTTATAGCAGGCTAAAGAAAATGCCCCAAATAAAACTACAGGAGACCTTCTAAAACTCTACATGGCTATAAATATGTATTAACTTAATTACTATCAGCAATTACAGCTCAGTTTGGGAACAGTTAAAGTGGGTGCACACAAAAAGGGATTATTATCCTTAGAAAATGAGTGTGAAGATAAAAGGGATTTAATTCACATTAGCTAATGAGCAGAGGCAGAGCGGCAGAAACAGCATTCCCCCTCTGCTTTACAGTGCTTGCAAAGGAGACCAGGAGCAGCCAGGCTGCACATCCCAAGGCAAGCCTGGTGGGTTTGTGCCTGGTGAACTGAAGGGGTGACACTTCCAGGGCAGTGGAAGGGAAGAGCCTGGCACCAGGTGAACTGCCTGCCCTCCACGGGGTCATATGCCCACTGCAGGGGTTGTGGGTGATGCAAAGAGCATTTCCCGAGTGCATCTCCTGGCTCTGCCCAGCTGCCTTTGGCACACATGGCTCCTGCTCCATAGCCCAGACCTGCATTTCAGACTCCCTCGGGGCTGGATTGCTGGGGTCTCCAGGGCACCCTGGGCTCATCCTGAAACTGCTCCTGCTCTTTGAAGATGCAAAGTGCCCTTACTCACAATCCCCTTTGAGACTGGGGAACAGAGCTGGGAACCTGGTGAGATAAAGCTGCTTTGTGATGCCAGTGCTTTTGTCATGCACCGAGGCTGCCAATACAATTGCAATGTCCCTTATCAAGTGCTTAGCCCTACCTCTGAGTGGGGCCAGAAGGCAGAGGGGCTGCCTAGGAAAGCTCAGGGAGGTGGGGCACATGGCTGACAGGCCATTCTGTAGCCCTGAAAATGGAAAACTGGGCAAGTTTCAAGAATATGGAAAGGATGACGAATTGATGGTCCTGGACTATGTTGACTTCTAGACTTGGGCACAGATAACCTTTTCAGGTTATGCTGCCTGAGCATGGGTGCTGCTCTTCCTGATTGCCACCCCAGGACCTGCCTTTTCTGAAGTCCCCATGCAGCTGACACTAAGCTGGGAGCACCAAGATCAGCTGAGCACCCAGAGACCAGTGCCTGTGAGTCATGGGCAGGAGCACAGCAAACTGGGGTGCTCCAGTGTGAGCAGGGATAGTGTTTTACTGCCTTACAAAACACATTTATCACTATGGAATATGACTTTTACACATATCATGTGTCATCACGCTTTTGCTCCCTGATCCACACCTTCAACCTCGAGCTCAGTTCACCTGTGTTCAGCTGCCTTTAGTGTTAATTATCCCTGCAAATGACAACCTCTCTCCGAGGCTCCTGCCACCATGCTGGCTAAGAGACCTGCCTAAGGAGGAGCCTGGGTCTGGGCTCTGGAATGACATTTGGAGCAGTAGCAACGTTTGAACACAATGGTATTTCCTTCTGAGAGAAAAAAATAGACCCTTCAGCTTGTTTTCTCTCCCCCACACCCCCCTCCTGGAAGAGATATTGCCAAGGCTCACAGATGGGATCGTTTACAGTTTCCTTTTGAGCTGCCTTGGCCCTTTCAGGTTTTGTTTATTCGAGCTGAGCTGTCAAACAGAGGAGGGTGGGTTGGGGAAGGCCTCCCTTCCATATTCTGATTTGGATTGGGGTTGCTCAAATTCCCCATCTGACAGAAGATGATTGATGAGAACGATGCTGGCTGTAAACCTGGGAGGCTTTGGAGATCAGGCAGCTCTGCTCTTTGCAGGGCCTTAAATCCCAGTTGTCGGAGCAATGTGGGGAATGGCATCCTAAGGTAATTACAAACCAACAACAGGAAAAGCCACTGGCAATGGCAGGCGCTCCAGCATTGCCATGGAATGGCTGGAGAGGCAGTTGGGGGTTTTTTGGTTTACTTTGCTTGTGAAAACACGCACACATGGTCTTGAGCTGAGGTCAAAATATGCTTACAAAAAACAGGATTTAGAGAGGATGGGGAGAGACAAGAAACAGCAAAAAAATTGCCTGGAATGTTTCTAGAAGAGCTGGGGAGCACCCCAGAGAGGAGGAAGTCATTGCTACATGCAAAATCTTTGGCAATTATCCTGGTAGCAATGGGATAAATACACCCTTAAGAGCATGATACAAGCTGGGACAGTGCTGGTCCACCCTGATGGCCAGAGCTTCCCACAGCCTCCTCTCCTTCAAGCAGCTCTCACTGCACAAATGCCAGCCTCAGTTTCCCCAAACCAAGCCTTGGAGGGAAGGGAGAGGAGATGGGTGAGAGGATGAGATCCCTGCTTGACTCATGGGCCCAGGAGGCCAAGATGGGAGGCGTGGGATGCCATCATTTGTGAATCAGAATGGCCCTGCCCCAAGGGCATGACTTGATCAGCAAAGCTCTTCAGAGGACATGTACAGGGAAGCTGAACTTTAATCCAGTCTGGCACATGTGCTAGCAATGGCTTTCAGCAAAAAGGATTCATCAGCATCTTTGGTCATGCCTGGTTCAGGCAGGTCAGTGCTGCCAGGAAGGGTACAAGGGCTGTATGGGATGGGGATGCCTGTGTCCATGCTGGTGGCTCCTGCACAGGGCACTGGGCCACAGTTTCTCCCTTCCAAACAGGACGGGGAGTAGGGACTGGCAGCAATTTTCATTGCTGCTGCTGAACAGATGTGTCCTGGTGTTAGATTTGCTGGACTACAGGGTGTGTGACCTGGATTAGGTCTCCAAGAGCTTTTTCCAAAGCTGTAAGCACCCAGAAGCCTTTGGACTGGAAATTTAACAAAGCCAGGAGAACTGAGCTAGAAACTCAGGGTGAAACAAAGCCCTAAACGGGATGCACTTAAGAGTAGCTGCTCCAGTTAGACTGGCTGACTCTGCAGGGCTGGGATGGGAAGGAGGGGATTTCCCCTCCCTTCCCCTGTGCTGCTGGTTTAAATCCAGCCACAACTGAGCAGTAAATAAGAGTTACCACCCAGCAGCTGCTGGATGACCTGTGTGCAGTGAGTCACTGAGCTCTGGCCACACAGCCCTGCAGACATCGGCAGCAGAGGATTCCTGGGCTGAAAAGTGCATTTTCTTTGAGAATGTGCCCTCATTTGGGTGAGCCCTATGGCAGTCTCTGTGTACCAGTGCTGCAGAGGCATCCTGGGATGCAGTGATGTGCACCAGCGCTGCAGACACATCCCAAAACCCAGCAGTCCCTGCACACCAGTGCTGTGCCACCAGCACAAAAGCATCCATGTGTTGCAGCTCTGCCATTGGGATACATGGGGCCAGCAGCAGAACAGTGCCAGTGGGATCAGGTAACTGGAATAGCCATGGCTGGAGGGGAGCCAGTGCCCTATAACTCTGCTGAGTGGTCTGTGATCAGCAAAAGAGCATTGTGGTGCTGGGGCAGGTCAGGCTGAGCCTGTAGCAGCTTGGGCACATTCATAACTGCCTTGGTGACACTGATTACTCATGTAGGGCAGGGTAAATGTTTGAATACAGGGAGGATGCTAAATATCTGACAGTTCCCCAGTGTCCCATGGGCCTGACAAACAGAGGGGGATTTGAGCAGATGTTTGAAGGGCAGAGCAGACTTTTTCTAAGAACTTCCTCTCCTGGGAAGATAGGACAAAAAGGGGGAAGAGCCAAGCAAAAACACATGGCTGCTTATTTACCATTTATATTCAGGAGAGCTGAGCCTTACACACCTCCCACTGTGATGGGACTGCACAAACACATGAGGACACTCAGGTCCTGCCTCAGAGTTTCCAATCTGAGATAAGGAATTTAGAAAGCAAAACAAAACAAAACAAACTTGGAGGAGTAGCAGCTCTTCAATCTCTCTGTAGATCTCCATCTGGTAAAAGAAGTGCAGATGGGGGCATGTTCTCTCCACATCAGCTGCACAGCAAGAGCGGCTTAGATGAACTCTCCTGGCTGGTAATAAAATGATTTTACATATGTAGGAAGCAGGATGTGCAAAGCCCAGGAGTCTGATTTTGTTTCTGAGATCAAACAGAGTCTTATTGTACAGGGGTGTGGAGCTGATGTAACTGTCTAGTGTGCCGGACACAATCGCCGTGGTTACGCAGCTGGACCGGAATAAAGCAAGTCTGTATCTGAACTCATTAATTTTTACAACCAACTGAACCACTCTGCTGTTTTCTTTTGCCTTTTTGGTGGCAGAGGACTGTCGTGCCTCAGCAGAGTGGTTCCCCTGCCATCGGCCCCTTGCCTGCAGTGTGGCAGGTCGGGGCTGGCACAGTGGGGAGCAGCCAAATCCCTGTGACCCCCTGCCAGCCCAGCCATGCACTGTGTGGATCCCTGGGGATGCTCAGCCAGCTGCACAGGTCTGTTTCTGAGACAGGCCAGGAGCTGCAGGGATTAGGGATGAAAATACAGGCTTAACGTGACCAGAGCTGTTGCTCCATCAGCTACAGGTTATGTCAATGTTTCCATTAGAAACCCCTGGTTGCAAGGTTTATAGCTTGGCTGTGAAACTGCCCTCCAGGCTGGGCTCTGGCAAGCCAGGGAAACTCACGTTTCTCTGCTGAAATATTCGATGCAGCTGCTCCCACACTCACACATCGCTTCTCACAGGCCCACAAACCGAGGGGGCTCCTTCAGCAAGCTGTGTGGGCAGCAGGGCTTGGCACACTGCCCTGGAAGCCCAGAGAGACCCTCTGAGTGGCCTTGCCTGCCTCGGGGAGAGTGCTGTGTCCCCAGGCACGCAGGGCAGGGCTGCCTGGCCAGCACTCACCCCGTGGGAACCCGGGCTCAAAGGTGATGTGGCAATTCAAACAATGAGGTGAATTTACCAAAAGACAAACTAGAGGCACAGCACCAGAGCTAGGGCTGGTGAGTTGCAGCAGGGTGAGGGTGTGGAACCAGAACTCCTGGTTTCTTCTAGCCACCAGACAAAGACCAGGAAACCACCTCACGCTCCTCTGCAATAACCATATCCACAGTGTGCCTCCCCTGGAGCCTGGCCAAGAGCTGTGCATCCTGGTCCAGGTGCCTGATAGACAGCCCTGGCCCAGGAATGACACCAGCCCAGCACTTGGCAGGAGGTTTTTATGCTGTGGCCAGAGTCCTATAAGAGGCTCTCCTGGCCAGCAACTTGCTGAGCCTGGATCTCACCCTGCCTCTCCTGGGACGTGCTGCCTGGCCATGGGCAAACACACATCCAGGCCTCCTCTCTTCATCCCACCCCTTCTCACTCCTGGAAAACTGATATTGAGATAGATGTATTTGCCTATTTTAAAGAGCTGTGAAAAGTATTTGTAGGCTGGGATTTCACTGTGAGCATGATCTCCCAGGGCAGACAAGACTACTTTCTTCCCTTGTTCTTTCCACCAGGATGGCTAGAAAAGAGGAGAGGGGCCAGCATGCTGCTGGGCATGGCTCTGGGCCCCCAAAGGCATGGCACACACTTCCCTTGCAGGGAATACACACACATCCCCTACCAGCTGTGAGAGTGGGTGGGCAGCACACTCTACCCCAGGCTCCACGTTTCCCTCACCATCCTGAGGGGAAGCAGTGGGAGGGTAGGGAGTATGCTCCAGGAGTAAGAGCTGCAGCACCAGCCCAGGGACACAAAAATAAATACAAAATATTAGGGAATAATTTTCAGCTTTTACCCCCATAACAGCAAAGCATCCCCATTTAGATTTACGGTTAACACTGAAGCATATAATGCATTTTAGCAGGTGGTCTCAGGCTATTGCACATCCCAGACAGGCAGGAGTGGTGCAGCTGGGGCAGGCAGTGTGGGGGAGAGGGCAGTGAGCAACTTCTGCTCCTGCCTGGAAACAGCCTGTGCTCTGGGTTCCCGTCCCCAACCATCCCACTGGAGAGAGCTCTTCACTGGGGCTCTGCTTGATTGCCCCACCATGCCCAAGACACTCCAAACTGCAGGCTCTGCTCACCCAAAAATCAAGAGAGAGAGAAAAAAGAGGGAAAAAGCCCAGCTCCTTGCTGTTTTTCTGCTGCCTTTCCAGTATACTTGAGTTACCATGGTTAGCTTTCCACTGTTCTCCTTGACCCCTGCAGGTTTCCCTTATGAGTTAGTGTCCTGGAATGTCTCTTTACGAGGTGCCTACAGAAGTAAAGCTGACCTGATGCCAGTGCCCCCACACTGAGGACTTTATTAGTTTTTTAATTTTCTGTCTGGGTGCTCTCACTTGCCTCAAACTTTCCACAGCTGCTAGGATTTATTAATGAAGGAGGTTCATTTGTGTCTTACCTCCCCTTCCCCTGTACAGTTAATTGGTGGCGTTGCTTTGCCAGTTGCTATTTTTAATGGCTTTTTGGGGGGGTTTCAGGAGAGTTGGGTGAAGATTTTGCTTTGTGCCAGCAAAAATCCTAGGAGACACATGGGGGCCACAATGAGGAGCGACTGTGATAGGACTGACCATCCTGATAGAAAGACTGGACGTGGCAAGTGGAGCCCAACCAAGGAGACAGCTCTGGGACCAGAAAAGCTGAAAACAGTTGCACTGTTGCTGCTGGGATGCAAATGCCAAGAATTAAGAGGATAAAATAATTTTCATACTCGCAAAAAGCAAAAATGCTTAAAAATTGAGATGGGAGGGTTTCTCCTTCTCTCTCATGCTGAAGGGGCCCCATGACAATGAGCTGTAGGCTGAGGAGGAAGAGGCTGAGGGGTGATGAAGGACATGCAGAGGTGCACTGCACAGACAGGAGAGGAGGATGAGGAAGGAGCAGAGAGACCCTGCAATATAAAACCCATACACAGAGCTAAAAGGGTGGGGAGAGCAAGAAGAGACAGACTCTTAAGGCAAGAGGAGAAACGGACAAATATTTATTTGTCCATAAAGTAAGTCTCCATAGCAATGAAGTGCTTCACAATAGATTTTCCAAACAAGCCCAGCCACGCTGCACGCAGGGAGAGCTGCTGGAGTGGGACATGTCACCTGCTTTCCTGGGGGTGGCTGAGGGGCTGCCAGCCTGGCACAGGGCTATGGGCAGGGGACAGGGAGGGACTGCCCCTTGGGAAGCACTGCAGCCCAATCCATGCCCTGGGGAGTGGCAGTGAGGTTATTTCTGTGCCAGGGGCATGGCGAAAGGAGTAGGTGGATTTTCAGAGCCACGTCATGTGTTGGGACATCCCAGAGTCTGACAAGTGCGAGATGCATGAGGACAGCCAGGGCTCAGCAGGCAAGGAAAAAGGATGTGATGCCCCAAATTGCTGGGAAGACGAGGGAGTTGAGGTGTGGGATGAAATTCCAGCTGCCACTCAAGGAGCTGGCGATGCCACCCAGACTGGTGGCCACCTCGGGTGAGGAGCATGGAGCTTGTGGGCCCAGTCACAGCTAATATGTAGCTCTGGCGCTACAGGGCACGTTGAATTCATTAGGGAGGAAGCAGCATCTCCTGGGCAGGTGCCAGGAACAGAAATGCATCCGTGTTTTACAGGCAGGGCAAGTCCTGTGCCGACCACACAGGAAGGTGTAGGGGGTTCCCCACATCCTCCCACCCCACAGGATGTGAGATGGTTGACAGGGGCTGGATCCTGAGCTCTGGCTCTGTGGGCAGCCCTCCCCTGCTCCCCTGCCATGTGAAGCTGCTGCCTGACCCCACAATATCTCAGCAGCAGTATCAAGCACCTCTCCCGGCGCTCATGATTCGACAAATGCCACTGCAAATAATTTGGCTTCAACCAGGAGGGACATAAATTCCATTATTTTGATGTCAGCTGCACAATTTGTTCCTGAAACAAGGTGTTTTAACCTCACTTCATATTCATTGTTCTGCCTGCTTTGATTTTACTGTAAATGACTGAATTTACTTTTGATCTGGTGCCAGTGCCCCATAAATCATGACACTTGCTGTAAGAAAGGAAAGAGCCCTCTTGGCTGTTTGGGGGTGGCAGTGAGGGGGGCTGTCAGGTCACCAGGAGGGTCTGCACAAGGATCCTCTGCCACCCAAAGCAACGTTTGGCTCTGAGCATCCACCTGATTTTTCCAGGCAGGGAAACAGTCTGTGAGACGGAAAAGGTGGCAGGGAGGAGGAGCTGCGTTTCTCTTAAAACCACAAGCTTAGAGCCAGCCTCATTCAGAGATTCACGGCCCCTTTGAGGATCATGCCGGTACTCTGAGCTTGTGAGAAAACCCCAGACCAAGCACGATTGGTGTGGTTTGAGGTTTCATCATGGGCTGCTTTTAAGTGTTTCGGTTCCCAGCACCTCTTCCAGAGCGTGCTGGAGGTGAAAAGGGGCAATAAAACCATCCCCCACAAAACCCACACTTAGCTGAACATTTCCAAACCCAGCAGCAATTGGGGGATGGAACCTTCCATTACTGCCATTGCCCAAATTCCTCCTAACCCCTCCCGTTTTCCAGCCGGCAAATCTCCCTGTGTATTGTTCCTCATGTGCCTGAGTGTTCCTGCCCAGACTGCCTGGCAGTGCAGCCCCATGAATTCTGAAGGTATATCTTGCAGAAGACTCTGTTCTCTGGAGCCTGCCTGCCCTGGAAGTGCCCATTCCCAGCAGAGACTGAGGCGCCAGCCCTGGCACTCACACCAGGGTGAGAGTCAGACTCGTGACCAGGAGGAAGCCACAGCCTGGCTTCCACCAAACAATTGGCGGAAAGGGACCATGACCTTGGCCAACACCCTGGGGATGGGGACGGCTGCCCGCGGTGGGGACAGGCCTGCTCCTGCCCCAGCTGCATCCCAGCCGGATGCCTTACCCTGGGCTGTCCCACATGCCCAGGCTCCTTCAAAGGTTCGAACAGAGGGGCATGGGAGCACAGGGAATTGTGGGGGTGCCCGGCAGGAGGTGCACAGAGGCCGGGGCGCACGGTGTGGTGCACAGTGAACGGTGCCTGGCTGGCACAGCATGGTGCTCAGTACATGGTGGGTGCTGCAGTGCCCACTGTGGGGTGCCCGCAGTGCCCGGTGCAGTGTGGCCTGCTGTGGGGCGTCCTGGCACGGTGCCCACGGCACCGGGCACGGTGTGTCCTGGCACAGCGTGTCCGGGCAGGGTGCCGCAGTGCCCGGCATGGTGTGTCCCAGCGTGGTGTGTCTGGGCACGGCGCCGCGGTGCCCGGCGCGGTGCCCCGTGCGAGGCACGGTGCGTGCAGCCCGTGCTGTGTGGGGTGCGGCCTGCAGCGCGCTGACCTCTCGCTGCCTCTGGCCCTGAGTGGGGGCCAGGAAGGGAAGTGCTGCCGGTCCTGCTGCTTTCATCGGAGATCTGGAGTGCCGAAGCCTGCCCAGATCCTAATCAGTGTGGGAAAGAAACGGCAGGGCCTGCTCTCGCCCCGGCCTGCTGGAGATGCCTTTTATTTTCATAAGCTTTATCACAGCCCGCAGCCCCTGATAAAGCACCGTAAATAAACGGAAGGAGCGTGGCGGCCGGCCAGGGCCGCTCGCAGACGCACGCGCTCGCTGCCGCCCCGCTCCCCGGGGGGACGCCCCGTCACACGCCAACTTTCAAAGCCTTCCTTTTATTTCCCTGCACAGGGAAACCACATGGCCTTGCACTGGGGGACCAGCCAGGCAGCCAGCGCCTGCCGGCAAATTCCTGCCCTGCCCCAGCCTCCCCCACTGACCCCAGCCTGCCGCTGAGCTGGGGTCCTGCTCCCAGCACTCGGCACGAGCCCTCATGGGGCCACAGCGGCTCAGGATGTGGCTGGCCCCTGCTCTGCGACTGGGGTAGGACAGTTTTGGGATGTCACATCCTCTCTGGGTGGCAAGAAGGGGGTCACGTCTCACCAGGGAGCTGAACTGTCAGCAGGTCTCAGTGCCTCCCCACCAGGGTTTCTCTCCTGCTGAACTGCTGGGGTTTGACACAGATCAACAGTTTGGACCTGCTTTATTTTTTTCTTTCTATTTTTCCTTTGCTAAGAAGTTTTGGTTTTGTTTAAAAAGGTTTACATTCTTCTGAGAGTATGGAAAAACAGGATCTGGGGGGTTGTTTCCACTCTGGCTCCACAGGCTGACAAAGAGAGAAGTAAACTCTTTTCCATTTCTGTTTTTCTGTTTGATGCTGCTGTGAGTGAAAGACTGCCCAGGCTGGCAGCTGCCCCACAGCTCCACTGGTTCTCAGCCGTGGGATGCCCAGCTTTCCTGCAGTCTTATCCCCTCTTCAGCAGCCTCTTCCCACTGCAGGCAGGGGCTGCAGGGAGATGCATTTACTTGTGTTTCATTTTTTGCTGTGGCCTTCAGTAGCTCCCTTTAAGCCATGCCTTATCCCAGCACTGCCAGAAAGCAGCTGGCTGCAGCTGGGTACCAGGGTTTTGTTCCTAGGCATGCCTTCCCTTCCTGCAAGGGACAAGCTTCCTGGGACCAGTGCAGGGGGTTTGAGTTGTTGCTGGTTTTCACCCTGCCTGCACTACCATCCGTAAGAGAGGCCACCCAGCTGGTGCTGACAGCTTCCCCTGTTAAATCGATTCCATTTAATACAGAAATGGCTCAGACCACAGTGCTGTGAATTAAAGATATATAAATTTGATGGCACTTCACATGTGTCAGAGCTAGTCCAGTGCACTGCAGCCCAGATGTGCTGGGTGCCTACAGGTGACTGTCACCTCTGTTTGCCCAGGCACTGCAGGCTCCGTAGGGCTGCACGGGAACCTCTCCTCTCTGCATTTGCACGGTCTGCAGCACCTCCTGGGGCTGCGTCCATAGCTCCGGGCTGCAGGAGAGGTGGCAGCAGGCAGCAGCAGCCCAGGGGACATCTTCCCCTGCCCCCTTCTTGCAGCAGCACGCCACAGCACGCTCCCCTCCTCCTCAGCCTCCTCCCAGCTTTTCATCCCGTTTCTCCAGTTTGCCACAATCCTTCTTCTGTCTGCAGCCCCGGCCTTTCGTGGCATGCAAATTTAATAAATACTCTCTCTGTTTCTCCATGCTGGCTGTTAATGGGAGTGCTCAAACGCCGCTTTCCAGCCCCACAGTGAGCCTTTGAGAGCTGCTGTCGCAGAACTGCCCCTTGCTCCCTCTGCACCCATCCTGAGCACCCTGCCTGGCCCTGCTCCCCATCCTACAGCAGGGCAAGCACAGCATCCCCATCCCACAGCCAGCACTGCTTCGCCATCTGCGGGCTCCTTGTACCCCGCTGCTGAAGGAAATTAAATTGGCCTGACGTGTCTCATTCCTGACAAAGTTATATCAGGTATTACTCATCTCTGTGCTAACTTCCAGATGCTCACAAAACTGCTTCGGATTATTCATGCCAGCATTCTTCTGGGAATTGGCTTGTAGCTCCCCAGTCCTTTTTCCCTCAGTTAGATGGCTCCTGTGGTTGCTGGTCTCGGGCTACTAAGAGAACATCTTCCCAGCCACTGACGGCTCTGAGATCCTTGCATAGAGTTTGATCCCAGTTTAATCCTAAAATGGATCATCCAGTCTAAAAACACTAAGTGCACCACGTAACATTTTATAGTGAAAAATACTAAGGGGTTGTTTCTCCTACTTCCATGCTACTTTTGTCTCTGATAAAGAGGCATATTGTGGAGGGACTGAAGCCTTCAATTATTACAAATGAGAACTACCTTTTTCTCCAGGCTCACCAGAAGAAATGTTTACAAAGACAAACACCCTGACTTTCTGCAACTGTTTCCACTCTTGGAATAACATCCCTTCTTGCCAATAGGAGTGCTTTTCTGTTCGATGTTCCAGTTATGCTTCATACATCTTTCAGGCAAGGATCTTTCAGATGCTCTGCTCCCCCTTGTGTAATATCTTGGCTCTTGGTCTTGGCTCTGCTGAAAGTGAAGGAGTCTGAGGGCTCTTGGGGGCTTGGAGGGTTCAATGGGACAGAAGTGAAAAACATCCAGAATTAAGATGATATTTATGAGATGCCTTAGAAGGAACATTCCAAAGCTGGTGGTGTCTCACCCCGGAGTCCTCCTGGGGCTGGGCTGCATGGGGTGCTGGTTCCCCTCGCAGGGATGGTACCTGCATGTCCACAGCATGAGCCACATGCTCACCCTGCATCCCAAGGGGTTTCAGCTCCTCCAGGAGGTCTCCAATCACAAGAGAAGGCAAGGCCCTTCTCCAATGTCCTGCCTGTCTGAGAGCCTCCAGGGATGCTCCAATGGGATATGGCATCAGCCACATGACCAACGAGGGTTCTACAGTTTTCATCCCTGGGATTTTATTCTTTAAGGTGCTGGCAATGAGAAAACCCCCTTTGCACCCTTCCCCCAGCTCAAAGCGCCCTTTATAAAAAGAAAGTGCCCAAAATAGCCCTAGACAGTGCTTGACATTTGCCAGACAGCTGCTCTCCAGAGTGCTACAAAGGTTATGGATTGCTCTCTGCTTCCCTCCTCCTCCCACCCCACCACTGCCTGCGTGAACCTTGGAGCAGGGCCAGGTTTGATGGGAGTCTCATGGTTTGAAAAAAACAGATTTGAGAGGGAGACAGGATGCAGGGAGGTGTTTGTGTGTCGCTGCCTCCTGTCCCAACAGGCAGCTCAGAGCAGAGCTGGGGTGACCTCTGCAAGGGGAGCTGCAAACCCTTGTGTGAGCTCTGCCCCTGGGCTGGCAGGATGCTGCCACAGCAGCTCGGTGGCCACAGTGCAGGGTTGTCCCCACCTGTGATATATTGAGCACCACTGGTTGGTCCTGCAGGTGTGAAAGCACAAAGAGAGGGGCTGCCCCAGGGTGTAACCCTCACCCTCTGCAGCCAGGAATGGGGTCACACCTGGCTGCAGGATCACAGCCCATCCTAGTGGGTTCCCAACAGATGCATGGTCAGCCCAGGAGGCCAGGGGTGCCTGGGAAAGTCATGGTTTGAAGGAAGACCTGGGAGTCACCTTGGGTCCAAGCCCCAGCTCAGGCCTAAGGCATCTGAAGAAGGAGCAATCAGGATGGGAGGGCTGCAAGGATGCAGTGATCAGTGCTGAAACTGGCACCTGGAGGACAACGTGGGGACACAAGGAGAGCCAAGAAAGGGACTGGCTAGGCAAGCCCTGCAATGAGAGGCACAAGGGGTCCAGCTTAGCAGAGAGAAGTCTGAAAGATAATTGAAGCACCTGCAAGAGTCAGGGAGGTCCTTCATTCCAGAAGTGGCACTAGTTCTATGCAGCCAGGGGGTTTGTCATCTTTCCTGGGAGCACCTAAGAAGAGTTGCAGCTGGAGACAGGACACTGTGGCCAAGAGGGGACCTGAAATTACATAGGATGACCCCTTCCCAAGGGGGTTGGCCTGTGTATCTCAAACAAGGACAAGGTCTCATTGTGGAGTGGGAGAAACACTCCATCTGTGCAGCTGGTGTTCTCTGCAGGGAACATGACGTTGGGGCCTGAAAATTGAAGGATAAAGGCAAGAACTTTTGAGTTAAATACATAGAGAAATACTTGAAGTCCGTTATCTTAATCAAAATGAGATGACTGCAACAGCAAGGCATGACCCAGTTTTGTTATCTAGTAACCAAGTAAATATATGCATGCATTTTAAGCAAAAGAACCAACAGCTTTTAAATAGAAAAAAGCATGTACACAGAAAGGAAATTGATCAAACTGAGCATCTTGGAAACGTTAAGTGCAGTAAAAATTTGATTTATACTTAACAAGCTAGGAATAGAGACCTCAAAGAACTTCTAAGTCCCAGCAGCTTGAGCAGCTTGACCAGATCATGCTGAGCTGCACTGGAGGCAGGATAAAGGGCAGGATCACAGTCAACTGTATCCATAACATTACCAAGTTTGGGAGATATCAAATACTGGGAGGTCTTCAGGTTTGGGTCTGTATTCCCTTATCACAACTGTGGAGCTCGCACCTGCTCAGGGCAGGGTTGTCCCTGCTCCCTAGGCAGCCCTCAGGGCTCTGCTGTGGCTGAGGGATGAGGAGGGGGGATGCAAGAGAAGCCATCTAAGGGAGCTGGTAGCTCTGGCAGAGCCACACAGCCCAGGAGCTTCCTGGACAGCCTGGCTGGCTTGTGGGGTTTTTTGTTTGTTTTTTCCTCCCACTTTTATGTTTACAGAGAGTAAGGATTCCAAGGATATGCATTTCTGGCTGAGGTCACGCTGCCAGTTTTCCGGAGGATCTGTCTCTTTTCCTGGGACATGAGACTATTTTAAGGATCCTTCAGGTCCCCAAGAAAAGTAACTTCTAAGATGTTTTTCAGTGCCTGTTTCTACAGCCTGAACACTGATTTGTCCCTGCAGTTTCACCACCCAACAACTTTGATGTCTGGGAGTCTGCAGGGCTCACCTCTGAAGCATTTCCCATCACATGTCTGGCTGTTTATACCTTCGAGGCATGCAGCCACCCTTTTCTGTTTAAGGACTGTCTTGACCACATCAGTAAAGTGAGAATTTCTAAAAATAGGTGAACTGGCAAACCTCTCAATCTGGAAAATGACACGCTTTTGAAATCTCTGGAAAAGAATGGATTCCTTAAAGTATAGTTTACAAATACTGATTTCATTATTTATGGTAGCTGTAAAGCACAGTGCATTCAGAAAGCATCATCCCATTGAAGAAGTGTGTTACTCATTACCACAGCTTTAGCATTCCAGCATGTTCCTCAACAAAAATGTAGCCAAGAGAACAAGCTGGAGGCATACACAGGGGCAGCCTGGGGGGAAGCTGCTTCTCATTTCATGTTGGAAAGGGGCTGTGAACAGGAGAAGGGGAGACTCAGGGGGAGCACAGGAGCCTGTATTAAAGTCTCTGGCAATACCAGACCAAGAGGATAAGGCAAAGAAATCAAATAGTAGCAAATTCACAGCTGGACAGAGAAGGAAACAGTTTATTCTGAAGTGAAAACTCAGCCGACAACACCAGTGAGCCAAGGCTGGAGCTGGCTATTAGAGTGGTGCTTCTCTGGCTAAGGTGCTGGGGACTGAAGGTTAGGCATAAACCCCATGAGTCTTGGAAAGAAGCACCAATGTGTAAAGTGCACATATGAGCTCAGATGGGTGGTTTTCCTCCACACTTGTTCCCTCAGCAGCCTCTCCTCCCATACCTTCTCGGTACACCCAAAATTTCACATATTCTTCACTGTTCTTCCTTCTGTATTTAGCTTAAGCACTGCAATCTCTGGCATTTCTTTTCCTCACATGGTGTTCTGGACAGGGACTAACTCTCCTCTAAGCCTTTTGAAAAGCACACAGTTTTCCGAGGAATCTTTCTCAGGATCCCAGGATTTAAATTTCTCTGGGATCATTGTTTTTACCCTGCCACTATGTTGTCCCTCACTCACTCCACTTTTTTCATTCCTAAAGCCACTGGTAGCCAGGGGAACATGTTCCTTTTTATGCCAGCTGTCCTGCTCTTATTGTTTCTTTTAAAAGATTTATTGCATCGTTGCTCTCTGCTCCTCTCACTATTTCTACTGGTGTATTTGTAGACAGAGGGAAGCATTGCAAGACTGCCTGCACCTGTTCCTCTGAGCCCTCCTTCTCCTCCGCATCTTGCCCTTCTGTGAAACCCTCCTGCAGGAATTCCATGCCAGGCTTGTGTTTCACCCTTGAGTCATACCTTTGGAGCTCTGAGACCATGCTCTGAAGTCTTGGCGCTGCAGAAGCGAGAGGTTTCTCAGGAATGTTCTATAAGGGTTTGGGGTCTGCTTCAACTGTTACAGCCATGTATAGATGTATGAGTGTATGTATATATATACACACACGTATATATGTGTGTGTGTATATATATATATTTATATTTATATTTCTGGCATCCCACCACAATGGCAAGCAACCAGAGGGTAATTTCTTGGCACTGAGGGCAGTGTGTCGAGTCCCTCTGACAGTGATGGTCCTCAGCAGGACCCTGCTCTGGCTGCTCCTCCTGAGCACCCACAGGCACTTGCTTTGGGAATGCTGCATCCGTCAGTTTGGTACCGAGGGGATGCTGAACATCCTAAGTTCCTGTCCAGATGGCTGTGCCAATGTCATTTGCATAGTGGTGGCTAGGATGGAGACATCTGGACTTCTGTTCCTCCTTCAATGCATGTTCACTGGGAGGTCCGCTAACAACCCAATCCATGGTGCTCTGCTGTACAGCTGAGTGGAGGCTGTTCCTCCCACTTGCTGAGAAATTCCCTGCCATCAGAACATACTCCCCCTGAAACCTTACAGGCTGCTGCCTCCCATGGTCAGTGCAGCTGGGCACGTGTCTGGCCTTGGCTCTCACCTGGCTAATCACACCATGAGGCACACACTGTCCTTCAACACAGCTACACTCAGATATCTCACCCGTGAGACCCAGCAATGCACAGGGCAGCTCTGAGATCCCCTGCAAGCACCAGCACCCACCCAAACTGCCAGAGGCAGCAGATAAGCACTTGCCAGCAAAGGGAGTTTGCACACATTTAGGTCCCATCCTCAGGTTCTTCTTGGCTCATCTCCCCAGGGCTGGGCGCTACCCAGGGAGGTCAGCAGCTCTCCTGAAGCAAGGAGTTAGAGCCGTGCTGTAATTATTTGCTCTGTGATGTATTTATAACTTTTACATCTATCTGACATTTTATGGCCAGGCATTACAAGAGACAACTGCTTTCCATTACTCATGGCCATGAGCTCTCATTCTCAGCTATTTTTCCTTCCTGTGACATCAAGTTGGCATGGCACAGTGGGGCCCAGTGCTGGCCTCACTGGCACAACCCAGGATTCCACCAGGAGCTGAGCAAACGGATTGCCACCATGCAGTGATGGACCTCACCTTCAGACAGACCCTGGGTCAAAGACTTGCTTTTCCAGGATGAATCTTCTGGCAGTAACCCCCCATTAAGTGTGACAAAAAATTCCATTCCACAGTGGCCTACTGCTGAAGCGGTCCCAGATGAGGTCTCACAGAATGAGATGAGTGTCAGGAGACAAAAGAACCTTGTTTGTCCTCTTTGTGACAAAAGACAGGGAGTTTTAGAATCTCCCAGGGAGGGTGAATGTGCTCAGCTCCCTGAAGCAGAGCCACACGTGGCAATCCCCTGCCTGCACCCCCCCCATGTCTGCCTTCAGTGTCAGCCACCAAGTTGGCATCCCTGTTCCATGCCTCAGATGACACAGGGACAGCGAGGACTTTGCACCATCTGGGCATGGGGAAAGTGTGACCAAGGGACAAATGTCACCTTTATACTGATGGCACCAGACCCGAATCACGCAGACGGCTCCTCCGGCAGCCCTGGCACGGCTGTGGAGGGAGGTAAGAGAACACCAACACACCACAGACAGCTCCTGACCCCTCCTTGCTCCTCCTGACTGAAATTTTCCAGCCTGCAGTCCCGCTGCGGCCAGGGCCAGGGGCAGATGTCTCACTCCAATTGCATCCTACAGAGCACTAGAACAGGAACACTCCTACTCTGCTTCCAGGCAGCGTGACCCTAAGAAAAGCCCCATGCGCCTCCTTCATGCAATTCACCTCTGCATGCTTCAAGCATACAAAAGGTTTCACGGGGGCAGTTGCATGAAGATGTCTCAGTAGATTGGTGACTCCTCCAGCTTGGAAAAGCTGGACTCCTGTCACTCTTGGTCCGGCTGAGACATCTGTGGCCAGATGGAACTGAGCATCCCCCTCTTCCTTGTCCCCTGGCTCTCCCATCTCTGGTGCCTTCCAAACACCACTCTCATTCCTGGATGCCTCAGAGGTACTGCTTACCCCTGCCTGGATTTGATCTGTGTCCATATTTGAGCTGGTATCCAGCATTTCCCTCCAGTGTGCCATCATGGTGGTACATGGAGACAGTCTCACTGCTGGCACAGTTTGCAGCCCTGCAGGGTTGCAGCCCACTGGTGTCCCCATGAGATCTAGGGCTGTACACAGTCCAGGTGCTGCAAGGGGTTGTCACACAGGCAGAGGGACATCTTTGATCATGAGGCATCTTCCCACCTTTTGGGGCCACCCTGATATTTGGGCTCTGATATGCCCACATACATTACAAGATGACACATATGCACATTTGCATCTTCTCCCTTTGCTCTGACAAATTGCTTTGCATTAAAATTGCTTCTTATGGCTCTTCCTGTCCGCCTGTCACCCTGGGGTGGAAGCATCTTCACTCCTGAGTCTGAGCTAACCCAGGAAAGACAATGAAAGACAGGTATAAAATAAAAAGAGGCTTCCTAGAGCTCAACTCACAGAGCCTGTCACCCACCACCAGCTGCAGACAAGCACCGTGAGAAAATGGAGCGAGCTGAGAGCGCTGTGCAGCTCCAGGCAGCCGGCAGCTGCTGTGCAGGGGGGATGGAGCAGCAGCCTGGGGATTAGAGAACACAGGCAAGGAGGGTGCCAGGGCCCCTGGTTTGGTGTGGGAGCCAAACCAGCCACCAAACCTGCTCCCCAAAGCCCCTGGCATGAGTGATGCTGGGGCAGAGGCTCTGCAGCTTTGGCTGTGGAGGCAGAGGTCAGACAAAGGGGGCTGTCAGTAAGTCTGGGGTGCCTGACCACCCTGCTGTTCCAGCCCATGCCGCTCCTCCCAGCTCAGGGATGGACACCAGCTGATCCCGGGGTGTGCCCCTGCCACCGTGTCCCAGGCACTCAACACGAAGGGGAAGGGGGCTCATGGGACTGGGGTGGTTTGCTCTCCCACACCTCACGCCCACTTCCATTCCCTTATCTGAAGGGTGTGAGGTCTCCACCATCCCCATCACGGGGCCATCTCCTGTGCTCCTCTGGGGGTGGGGGGCTTTCGCTGTGTGGAAGCTTCTTCCTGCAGCTTATGGGAGCAGGGCTTGGGGCCAACAGGGAAGAGGAGGAAAACTTTTCTCTTTGGAGGAGAGCTGCTGATGGGTGATTAATGGCCATGGCCAGACCACTGGGCTTGTGCCATCTGATAAGAGGCCTTCTGACAAAACAGACCTGTTGCTGGGGAATTCATCATGCC
Source organism: Dicaeum eximium (assembly GCA_013396995.1). Lineage (NCBI taxonomy): Eukaryota > Metazoa > Chordata > Aves > Passeriformes > Dicaeidae > Dicaeum > Dicaeum eximium. The sequence goes on along the minus strand of VWZP01005658.1, from coordinate 4,673,850 downwards.
TCACTCAGCAGCCATCAGATAAGAACAGGGCTGGATCCCTCCCATTCATCCTCTTCATTCCCTCCTCTCCACCCTCTCCTTTCACCCTGTTTGCCAGAGCGTTTCATTCTCAGAAGTGAACTCAGAAGGCACAAGAACTTTCTGCGTGGGGGGAAAGAACCAAGGCTAACCCTTTTTTAGGGTTTAGGGACAGGGGCTTTCAGTCTTGCAGTTTTTATTAGTCCCCTTGTAGGATCTCGTGCAATTTCTTCCCTCCTTTTATGAAAATCATCCAATTTTAAACCAAGGGGTCACACTTACAGGAAAAATGCATCTCTGGGGGTGGCAATATCCAACCACACACTTTTCATGTGTGGTTTTCAGTCAAACTCTGCCCATCTTGTGGGCTGTCACCCAAAAATTAGACTTGCCACGTTTTAGTTAGGGACTACTTTTTCAGCTGCTAGAGGAAGGAGGCAGGTTTTGGGCGGCTGGGCTGCTGTGGACACCACTGACACAAGACTGCAGGCTGTGTGTGCATGTGTGTCTGTGCAAGCCAGACCTCCCTGTAGGGGATGGATGTTATCCCAGACCAATTGCACTGGAAAACCCTGTTCCACTCAGAGGGTCTTGGGAAAGGAGCCTGGGAGGCTTTTAGGTTATCCTGTGCGGAGCAGGGAGGGGCTGCCTGGGCTGCTGAACTGGTGCTAGGCTGGGCTGCGAGCATGGGCAGCTCTGATGGCCTTTCAGGCTCCACCGTCCTTTCAGCCTCTTCCCTCTCCCAGTGCAGAGCAGGCTCCCCAGCTCTCCCCCAGACATCACTGCCCAGACTGCCCAAAAGACCCTGATTTCCAGCAAACCCTACACACTAACAAATACATGTCTTGTCATGGAAGTGGGATTTATCATGTCACTTAATGCAGTCAGGGATCTCCAGCAACCCTGGGGTCACATTCTGCTCTCTTGCAAAGGATGGGGAAGAGGGTGGAACCCAGCCAGGGCAGGCACCATCCAGGGTGTGTCACCACAGGTCATGCATGAGCCCCAGACTGGGGCACTTCCCACACCTCATCTTCAAAAAGTCTTTTGCAAGCAATGTCCTGGAGCGGATTGAATTAGAGCCTAATAAAGCAGTGCTAATTTGCAAACTGGAAATGCTCCAGAGAGCCCAGGACTAATTATTAAAGTCTTCCTCCTGCCCTGCCCTCCCCTGGAGGTATCTGGTTGAAGGTAGCCAAGCTCTAGCCCAGTTGTCCTGGCTTTCCTTCCATGCCCCGCTCCTGTGCTTGCTGTCATTCTCAATGTTGAAGTTTTCCCCCATCCTGGATGGAGTCAGATTAATGAGAGGACCAAACACTGACAAAAAAAAAAAAAAAAGTTTAGCATCAAAGAAGTAGCTTTGGTTTAATTTTTTTTGCTATTAAAAATGTACTTGTTACAGAAAGCATTTGTTTTTAGGGTAAGGATTTCAAGCACAAAGGAGCTTTTGATTTTCATGACACCAGTATTTTAATAAAACCAGATTTTTTAAATGATAGCATTTTGAGGCTTTTTTCCTTTTGAATTTAAATTAGAAACTGGAGTTGGAAATACTTTTAAAAATCAAAACTTCTGGCTAAAATGCATCTTTTTGACCAGTTCAGCTAAATCCCCTCCTTTTTCAAAGCAGCAAGAGCTCCCAGGACTTGGCAGGGTTGGGTTCTTGTCAAATCATCCTGTTCCTCCCTTGTCATGGTGGGAGAGTGATGGTGACCCCCAGACCTCTCCCAGAGCCAGTGGTGACAGGCGGCTCATGGTGTCTTAGTGCTGACTCTGGGGAAACCTGTGGGGCTGGAGGATGATGACAGTCCCTTTCTTCTGATGTGGGGACAAGACATGCCCCTTGGAGACAACAACCCAGCATGGGTCTTCAGGGCAAGGTGGCACCTTTGTCCCATGTGCAGGGTCCCCACACCCTTCTGAGCACCCAGAGGTGCCCCACAGGGCTCCTGGTTTTTGCAAGCTCAAGGTAGCCAAGGGGCTGTGGAACCTGCTTTGCTGCTTTCCACCCCTTGTACTCCGCACGCTGCATGTGGCAGTGCAGGATCTGCTGTCAGAGGGTTTGGGCCCACTGCTGGGGGCTCAAACTGCAACAGCCCCTTGGCCAGGTTTCCTGAGCTGCCTTATGGCAGCAGGTGCCCTGAATTTGAGCCGTGGCCTGTGTTGGGTGTTGAGAGGTCAGGGTGGCTCTGCCATCCCAGCAATGTGCCCGCTAAGCAGGATCAGCAGTGAGGAGAAACGTTATCCCGATGAGCCCCTCGAGTGCTCAGCAGCTAAGGTCAGAGCAGAGGGGAAGCTATCGGACCCCTCGGCCTGCTGGCAATCCCCTGACGGTATTTTTGTTGTCCTGCTTGCCAAACCTGCTGCCTCCCAGCTGGCTGAAAGGGAGGGAGCTGTGGGGATGTGCTCCGTGCTGCTGCAGTTGTGCCTTCAGCAGCAGGGTCAGTCTGCACAGTGGCACCTCTGGCAACAGTGGGGGAGCCCTGGCCCCACACAGACAGGAGTGTCCAGGAGCATCCCAGCAATCAGCCAGCATTGGGTGATGGCAGACAGCTGTAGGACTCCTCACACACTGCACCAGTGCTGTGCAAAAGGCAGCCAGGGGACACTGGAGAGCAGTGGGACTGGGGCAGCTCCACCATATATCTGTGCTGTAGCTCAGCCCTCGCATGCACAGTGCACCATTTCTTAGTTCGCTGCTAGGGGATTGGGGTTACTGCTAAAAAAGCACTCAGATGTCCCCTGAGAAGGAATTTTGGAAAGCAGTTAATTATCTTTAGAGGTCCCAACAACCTCTGGCACCCCCAAACTCCTGAGTTATGAAACAGAAAAACGTCCCATCATCTGCATTCTTCTTGCCCCTAATTTCTGAGCATTCAGCTGATATTGCAGGCTGCTTTCAGCAGGCACAAGGACACAACCAGTGCCTTTCCCGTGGGATGGCTCTGCCCAGCTGGGCCACACAGAGCTGGTCACTGATGCATTCATGATCCTGGGTGCTGCTGGGCACCTTCATGAACACAGGAGAAGTTTAAGCAAGCTAATTCACTCTTCTCACCTTTGCATCACATGAGAGTCAAATGTTGCGTAGCAAATACAGCTGGGACATAAACACAGTCATTAGCACTTATGTACATGTATGATCCACGCTCCAGTGACTCACTGCGGAGGGGCAGAGCGACAAGGGGAGCCCAGTCTGCCTTTAAAAAGAATCTGGACCAGCACTGCAGAGATGATGAGCTGCCATAGCACAGGGCTCATTAAACCTCACACTCCATGTTTCTTCCTCCTGCCAGTGCAATCAGACCTCTGTCGAGTGTCAGTAAGGCCAAGGCTTATTTGGAACTGAGCTTGTAAGCCTGGGAAAGATTTGGCTGATCCTTCATGAATATTTGACTGATGCATTTGGAAAGTGTAACAAAACCCAAACCAGAGAAGGGCTGTAGGAGCTGTTTGCTTTTCTTGCTCAGTTCTGGCAAGGAGAAGCTGATGACCTCGAGCTTCCAAGCACAGTTCCTCCTCATGTGAGCTGTCCCAAGTCAAGGGCTTTCAAGCAAGGACTTTAGATCTAAACCTAATGCTGACAGCAAATATTTTCTCCACTTGAGAGGCTGTGTGGGGATACTTACAGGCAAGTAGGAGAGCAGCAGGCACAATCTTGCAGTCAAGGTCTGCCTCTGCTCCCAAGGTGGAGCACAGCTCTTTGCAGGTGGCACATCAGATGTTGCCCTTGCAATGTGAAAGGATGTGAGCCATCACAGTTGTGGCCAGGTAGTGAAAAAGGTGCCAGTAAGATGCTGGAGCCCCAGATTTTCTCACTGTGCTGGAGCTTGTCCACAGTGGAGGGCCAGAGAGGCCACACTGCTTTCCTCGGTTTGCAGAGATAAGCCCCAGCCATGCTGTCCAGTCAGTGCCTGGGTCAGGGTTTTCCCAGAGCCTGGGAGCATTTGTATCCAGTGTTTGGCTTGGCCCATGGTCTTTAACACCCGTGGCCTCATTCTGTACCCGCTAATATCATCATCTGTCTGGCAGCAGCAGATTTCCAGTCTGCACAGATGCTACCCAGGAAAGACTCCAAGCTAATTTTATTATAGCTTTGGTTTGTTTGGGTTTAGACAACAGATTTAGAAAGGGTGAAAGCCTGAGATCTGCTTCTGTCTGTCCCTCTGAATTTGCATAGCTCTAACCAGATAGTCAGCATCACTCTCCAAAAGTTTCTGAAATAGCAAAAGGTGCACAACATGCTGACTGGAGTCATTAAGAAATCAATAATAAGGCACTATCAGAGTTATTCCAGCTCTCCACTGGCTGCAGAGCATCCAGATAATTTTTTGGTGAAAAGGGAGCAAGTCTTAAAGCTATCATTGACAATGGACCCATTTTAATATTTGCGCAAATGTATCAAGAGCTGTGGAATCAAGTCTCAGGTGAATTGGGCATCTGAGCATGGCTGCTGGCCAAGCAACATGTCCTGGGCACCATGGAGTCTGGGGAGCTGGCTCTACTCCTGAGCAGCACTCTTACTTTAAGGGGACCTGGTGGGAGATGTTTTGGGGGTCTGCAGGCACAAGATCAGCACCGGACCCATCAAGGAGCACTGCAGCCAGCTGTGCTGGCAGGGGCTAAGGGCATGTAGATAGCACAATTTCAGACTGCAGCTATCCTACCCTGCTTATTACAAGTACCTCAGCCACCCTAATGGGAGCTGCAGCTTCCTGCAGAAGAGGTTCTCCCCAGGCATGCCCCCCAAGAGTCACTGGTGCTAACCTGGGCCAAGAGCTATGGCAGAGATGGTCCTGGGACTGACACACACAGGACACGCTGCAGGTCGGGGATTGTTATCCTTGTTCTACCTGGTTTGGGATGTAGGCAGGAGTAGGAGAGTGGGGCAACACTGCAGAAAAGCAGAGGGCAGAGAAGCTAAGGAGCTTTATTTTAATTGACCTAGGTTCACTGAGCCTGCCAAGTTAATGAGTCCCCACCAAGCAGCTTTAATGAGAGCCCATGGCAGGCCTAGGAGAAGGAGATGAAAATGAGGGCAGAAATAGGTGCTTGTCTGTAGAGCCGGGTTGGCTGGGGCCAGCACGGCAAGGAGGAAGCTGGGGAGGGCTGGCAGCAGGCACAGAGACACCAGCCAACCATTGAACACACTGCTTCAGTGCTTTGCATTGCTGCCCTCCTGCCAAGCCCCGGCCCGGCTCTCCTGCTCCCTGGGTTGGCAATTAATCCCCTGGCAGGGGGCTGGGGGGAAAAAGGGGACAGGCTGTTCCCCACCCTCTATTCAGCTTGGTCTTGCTTTTGTGTGCGTTTAGAGCTGCCGGGCGTGGGGGCTCCCGCAGAGAGGCAGCCATCCCCTCCACACAGAGCTGAGGGCCATGCTGATGCTCCAGCACCAAGCTCCTCTGGGAGATGCCCTGCTGACAGCCACTGCAACACCCAAAAGGGCTGTGGTGGGCAAGGAGGATGCTAGAGAAAAGGGAGGGGGCTGACTGCTCCCCCAGTAGCTGGAATGTGGGTTCAGGAGCATCCCCCCCAGCACACAGCATCGTCTGCTTTCTCTCATAGATGAGGGCAGACATGTCCAGTGCTGGAGCCAGGGCCGAGCCCATGCCAGGCTGACCATGGCCAGGGCTCTGGCCGGCTGCAGGCACCACGCAGCCTGAAAGGGGCCATTGTCTGCCCAGGGCTTTGAAGACGAAGAGCCTTGTACAAGTGCCAGGTGGCCAGAATGCGGCCTGGGAGCAGCTCCTGGCTCCCGGAGTGGCTGCTCCTGTTCTCAGCACCCACACCCTTCATGTAGGGAAAAAAAAAGGAAAAAAAAAAAAAAAAAGGCAACTTAAAAGTGCAGGGAAACAACTGTTTCTAAAGGAAAACCAGGTCAGCAGCCCTTCCTTCACCACCCGCGGTGGCTGTGGCAGGCGCCGGGGGCTCAGATGTTCTTTGTCACCCGCAGGGCTGGGGGCTGGCAGGGGACCCACGCTGAGGCGAGTGGAGTGGGAGTGCACCGGCGTCCCAGGGCGCCCAGCCCAGCTCCTGTTCCGGGGCCAGGGCCGGGGCTGGGGCTGGGGCAGGGCAGCTGCTGTGAGTTCACTGGAGCAGCACTTTCCCACAGTCTGGAGAAGTGACACATGGCTCTCACACATTCCTGCGCCGGCAGGCTCGGCCGCGCTTGGCCGGCAGTCAAGGCGGGAGGGAGGGAAGGGAGGCTGGGAGGCCTGAGGGAGGCTGCGGCTGCTGTAGCTACTGATTAGCAGGTTCCGACGCTGGCACCAGCCCTGCCCGCAGAGGGAGAAGGCAGCGGAGGGGGCAGAGCCGGCCTGGGCTCAAGGAGCTTTGTGCGAGCAGCTTAACACTCTGGGACAGGCTCTGATCCAAGCCTTCCCCTGGGGGTTTGGCTCCCCTTTGTCTGCGCGGCTTTGCCCGGCCCGCGGCGCCGTGCCCAGCGGCCCACGCTCCCTGCCCGCGGCACCGGCATCTGCCCGCGCTGCCCCGGCACCCCTCGTGTCCCTCGGCGATCCCCTGAGTGCAGGCAGGGTCTGCATGGGGCCAGCGCTGGTGCCTCGGGGAAGCACTGGAGCCTGGAGAGCAGCACAGTGGTTCCTGCCAAACAGCAGGCTCACTTCCCAGGCAGGCTGGCCAGCTTGCCCAGGGAGCCAGGCAGGCGGTGCAAAGATTGGCAGTGTCCCAGTGCACCCGTGGGTGCTGGGGCAGCCTGACAGAGCACTCGGAGAGGTGTCAAATGAGATCCTGGTGCAGGGAAGGAAGGGTCTTCCCACATGCTCCCTAGGCCGGCAGTGGAGGAGCAGCTGCCCAGAGTCTGGGCCCTCTTTGCAGGCAATGTTTTCCCTCACATAAGCTTTTATTCACATGCATTGGGTATTTTTTCTGAATTTGTGCTGACTTCAGAACCTCTTTCCACACATGGAATGTGGAATGAAGTTTCACCATGGAGTTTCCAAGCCCATAGAAACACTGTGTAGATTCCCAGGAGGCCCAGGCAAGTATCTTCCAGGGCTTCAGCTGTTCAGTTGCTCCCAGCCCTGCCTTGCAGCAGGAGACTCTAAGGCCCCTGCCCTTGCTCAGGGAAAGGCCCCTGTGTCAGGAAAGGAGGTGTACCCAGGTGCACCCAGCTCCTGCCAGGTGAAGGATCCAGCTGCACGCCAGGGCTGGTGATTCACAGTGTGCTGTGACTGGCATTGCCCTGTCTGCTGGAGCAGTCCAGGTGGTTCCCAGCCCGCCTCCGCTGGGGCCTCCATCCCGCAGAGCTGGCAGAGGCCCTGGGGCAGTGACGTGGGGCCGGGCTGGGGGGGCTGCTCCTCACCTCTCTGCTGAGGTGAACCCTCCCTTGTGATAACATCAGTTTCCCAACCCTGCAGAGGCTGCAGTGCTCATTCCCATGGAGCACCTGTGGCTTCAGTCCCTTTTCTCTGGGAGCCCAAAGCAAGGACAGGCACATCAGGGTCCCTGCTGCATTCCACCATTGCCCAACTTGGTGGGAAGAAGGAAGAGGCTGAGGATGACCTTGCTTTTGCCTGCCACCCCCTTCCTCTCTTTAGGGAGAGACTCCCAGGCTGAGGTTTAAGAACGACTCAGTGTTCCACGTTCCAAAGTACTTTACTTGGCAGCAGGGACTAAGATTTGAGCAAGCTGGGAGTGACAGCATACTGCCCAGATGTCTCTGTCCTATTGTCACATCTCAAAGCCCTGCCAGGCTCCCACTGACATTGTACATTAAGCTCCCAAAAATTCCTTGGGCTCATCCAGCTCTTGCCCAGGTCCCCATAAGTTTACACAGCTGAGTCCTGAGCCTGCCCCTAGAGCAAGGCAGCTGGTGGCCACGGCCTTAACTGGGGTGATGGCGGCTCCAGCTCTGCCCCACTCTGCCTGTGGGAAAGTAATCTCTTGCCTGTTTCCACTCCTGTTTTGTGTATTCAGGCCACAGGTTCTTCTCTCCAGAGCCTGGAGCAGCTCCAGCCTTAGGTGGGGTCTCTTGGTACTGTCATGCAAAAGCTGTGGCAATCTGAGTGCTACACCACCACAAGCAATTGCATTTACGAGGTTCCCAGTCCTCCCAAAAGTCAAAGGAGCTGGTTTCATGCCTTCCTGCCTGCTCGCCTTCGCTTGCTCATTTTGTTTGATTCCAGACTAACCATGACCCTCTCAAAGGCTGGAAAGGGCTTTTCACCAAACAGCTGGAGGCAAACCTGGCATGGCCTGGGGATTCCAGACAATGCAAACATTCTCTTTTATCTTACCTATGTATTTTTGCTCCTCCCAATTAGCTGCCTGCTCTGTCTGATCCCTATTTCCCTGCGGTTCCTTCCAGCAGCCCTGCCTTAGAAACCTTTTGGTGGAGCAGCACATCCCCGGCCCTTCCAACAGCTCTCTGGTGGCTGTGGGTGCTGGCCCTGCCCTCAGGCACCAGCGAGGCTCAGCAGGCACTGCTGCTGCAGCTCAGGGCAGCCTGAGCTTTTGGCCATCTCTTCTGCAGTACTCCCTGCAGGAGTTCCTGCCCCTGTCCTCATTGCAGGTGGCAGGAGCCAAACATGCCGAGTGACAGGGGGCTGCTCAGACACCTGCCAGGGAAGAAGCATTTGCTTTCAGAGCTTTGTCTCCTCTTTCTGCTCATCTTCACAAAACCTCCAAGAAAAACTGAGGGGAAAAGAAGTTGAGCAAGAATGTGTGTCACAGTTGGCTGTAAGGACCAAGTCCCTAGCACTGATAATTGGAGTGGACAGGCTCCTCCAAGTCTTGGGGATAGAACCTGGCTTTCCATTTTTCTGCACTGGGAGGAGGGAAGAGCATCCATCTTTTCTTTCAAAAGGATAGATATGAAAACAATTTAAAATGTAGCCTTCAATGGTACCACTAACTGGGTCTCAGAAAGGGTTTATATGTTTGCCACGTGTGATCCCCATGTCAGGGAAACCATAGTAAAAAAGACCACAATTTTCAAAATTCTCAAAATATTCTCAAAATTGTGAAGGAAGCAGAACAGCCTAAGACTCTTTAAAATATTTGCTTTTACAAGAACCAGATAGCTGGGTCACTGCTATGCAAGTGCTGCTGATATGTCCTCTCCCTGCACTTGGCTGTTACCTGGCCATTTCAAATATTATTTTTTGAAAACCACTTCCATAAATCAACAAACACACCCCAGCACCAGCAGAACAGCCCACGCAGCTGGAGAGCTGGTGGCCACTGCCAGTCACTGAAGTAGAACAAACCAACAAGAACGCAAAGAAATGTGATTAATGAAAGGCAGACCACAAAGCCTATAAAAACACATTTCTTGCTTTTATTAGACCAAAGCAACTGTACGAAAAGGGCATATGAGCCCAAGATGCCCGGCCAGAGGAGGGCAAGGATTGCCACCACCTTGTAAACTTGAGGTGTGCGGAACCTCTGCCTGCCTCTCATGCTCCCTGCCACTCCATGGGTGGGGGAGAGGAGGCTCCACCACAGCATGCCAGGGACATGCATCCCTGCTGGACCCAGTGGGTATGGAGGGGGCAGCACAGCAGGGTGGTGGCACTCGTGAAAGGATGGGTGTTGCTGAGTGTCCAGCACTGATGTGTTGGACTCACACAGCTGAGGGGAGGATGCAGCAGTATTTCATTGCTTGTCTCTCGCTCACTTGGGCCTCCCACCTGGGAAAATGTTATTTTTGCCTTCCCAGATACTTCTTTTCATGTTAAAAATAAAATGTAGAAGGGAAATATTTGTTGTCACCCCTTATTCAGCTTAGTGGAAACAGTAACAACAGTGGGAGCTGAAGGAGGAGATCAGCACAGCACCCTCCCTTCCCAAGGAAAATAAATGCTACTCTACATCCCTGCTACTGGCACAGCCTGGGCACAGATATTAAAAAAAAAAAAAAAAAAAAAAAAAAAAAAAAAAAAAAAAAAAAAAATAAAAAAAAAAAAAAAAAAAAAAAAGAAAAGAAAAAAAAAAGAAAGAAAAAGAAAGCCCCTTTTTCTGCTCTTCGAGGCAAGATCTCCTCAGCAAGTGCTGGCAAAGAAAGGCATCTTGTTCAGGGGCTCTGAAAGGCAAGATGAAAGGGGAAACCTACATTTTTCAGCCCAGCCTGTTTCTGACATGGGAAAATAGCGCAGACAAGAATAGATAGCTTGTTGGCTCATTTTTTCCTTGACAGATTATCTGTGTGAATGCACCGTATTAAGCCGGGAGTAAGATGCCAGGACCCCCCCACTGTGGCTCTCCCCCTTCCCCAGCTACCTTGAGAGCAGTGAGGAGTGAGGAGCTGTGATTTGTGAGTGTGCAGGGCTCTGGAGGAGCACAGGGCAGCCATCCATCAGCGGCCACCTATTTTGCCACCCCTCGTGTGCTCAGCAGCCTTCTGCCCCCGCACTCAGGCTCCTGCATGCCCTAAAAATACAACTGTAACCATGTCAAAAGTTAAGCTTGGGTGAGGAGGAGCTGTGCTGAGATTAATTTAGTGATGCACCCTGCAAAACATGTCCCAGCAGAACCTACCAGCAGTGCGTGGTGGTGTCAGAGCAGGACATGCTGCCGTGATGGGGCAGGAAAGGGTGACCGTGGCCATCGACAGCCCACGGAGGCCTGGGCTGGTGCCAGCACTGCTCTGGGGTGGCACTTGACTCCCCGAGGGAGCCCGTTTTGGCTCCAAATGCTGCTGCTGCTGTGGCGGCTCCCTCCCACGGTGGCTTTTGCTGCACTTTCAGTAGCTCAGAGCATTGTTCCTGCCCCAGCACATGGGTCATTAGCTGTGGCTGGCTGTGTGACCCACCAGCACTGTGACCCATGACGGCGGCTCTGCCAGGCACCACCATTAAAATAAATGTGCAGGTGCCACACTTAGCGCTTGAGGGAGGCTCACGCCGGCCTCCTGCCCACCCGTCTCCCGGCTGAATCAGGTTTGCACACTGCAAAGAAAGCAAAAATGGCTCAAGTGAGGGCTCTGTGGATGCCTGGGGGGAAGGTGGCGCTGCCTCCATGGGCAGCAGGAGCACAGCACCATCAGTCCTGCTGCTCCTATCAGTGGGGTCATGGTCTTCGCTTCTCTTTAAAAATGAAGCCCTGTCAGAGGGCAGAATATGTGGCTGCTTTGCACAGCCCCAGGCATGTGTACCAAAAAGCCTCACTTAGGTCCAAAACAACACAACAGCTAAAAGAATGCAACTAAAAGTCCTGTGCATTTTGGATCATCTTTGTCATCTTCTGAGCCATTTGAGTCCTGTTTCCAGGTTTTACCCCACAGGTGGAAGAAAGAAGTAGCCAAGTTATTAGATTATGACTTTCCTTTCCTCACAGGGCTCCAGTAGGGCCTCCAAGCCACCACACCCCAGATACAGCAAGAACCTCGTCACCAGCAGCACCAAAATGCAACCACTGAGGCATGACAGGACAATCAGGGAACGTGCTTGGCCAGACCATGGGTCAGTGGGAAGATCTCTCCTCCTCCAGCACTTGGGGTGCTCGCTGGGCTGAGCAAAACCTGTCCTGCATCCCCCTGCATCTCCCTGCATCCTGCCAGCCCTGCAGCCGTGTGCATGCGTGTGCAGGTGCATCTGCCCGGGCGTGCAGCAAGGTGCTGCCTCCTGCCTGAGCAGAGTGTGTGTGTGTGTGTGTGTGTGTGTGTGTGTGTGCTCAGGGAGGCCTGTTTGCATATGAAAGTGGCCGTGTGCTCCGGAGGGCTGTATCATTTATTGTATGATCTTATCTGGCGCGTGCCTCAGCCGCCCTTTCCCACACTCTGCATGCTCTGCTGCCAAGGCCCCAGGCTTAGCCTGTCAGCATTACCCGGGCTCAGCAGGCAGGCAGTAATTCCCTGAATAAAGAAAACATTTTAAGGTTTGACAAGTCCAGCATTTGCATGTCTGTTTTCAGAGAAATAACCATCTCAGGGGATTAAGCCCTTTTTTTTCCCATCCAGCCCAAAGTATGAAAACATTCTTGACATAGTTGCCTGAAAAAAGGATTTCTATAGAGTAAAATACCTTGTGTCCTGCGTGAGTCCAGTGATTTGCTTTGGGCGGAAGGGAAAAAAAACCAGAAAAGGAAAAAAGAAAGAAAAGAGGCGCTCCAGTCCAATAGGTTGTTGGTTTTAAAGTGGGTGAAACGCGCCAGCAAGCACCATGGATCCCAGGCACCGCACACCCCGGGAAGGATTTGCATCCCTCCCTCGCTGCCCACCTCTTTGTGCAGCACCGGCAGTGCCTGCCCACTGGGCTCCCCGTGGGGCTCGGGCCGTGCTGGCACTCAGCATTGCTGCTGAGCTGAATGAATCCCCCCTGCTCAGCAGACCCAGGGGGGCAGGCAGATGCCTGGGGAGGAGGGCTGGGAGCTCTGGGGGGCTCAGCTTCTTGAGGCATGTCCCAACACAGGGACTTTGTCCGCCCTTGCCGTGCGTGTCCTCGAGAATCACTTGCTTGCTGCACAGCTAAGATGGGTGACGTGCTGCCACAGGAAAGCGCTGGTCCCTGGAGGGTTGGGAGCAGGTTAAGACAGAGGAGTGCGGCCAAGTTTAGGGTGATAAATGCCCATTTTATTTACTTGGAATAAATCAGATTTACAAAGGGCTTGTCACCCTCTGACTCCAAGAAGGAGCTCTCACTCTGCCAAATTCAGGCTTCCCAGGATTTAGCCCTGTGGTGCACTGGGGGTACTGGGAGGGACCAGTCTTTGCCCCGATACTGTCTGGCAACTCTTGTGCTGGCAGCTGCCTTTGGAGCCCTCAAGCAAGAAGGTGCACGTGGGAATTACACACACATGCCAGCCTCAGGCCTGGGCTGGTGATGAGCATCCTTCACTCCTCTGGGCTCTCCACCACAGCGCAGCTCTGCACACCCGGGATGCTCCCAGCTGTGTTGGCCGCCGGCTCCCATCCCGCCAGGGCTGGTGGTGGAGCCTGGCGCGGCTGTTTGTAATTTGTCAGGGTGCTTTGCCTGCCTCCCCCCACCTCCCCCCGTGAGCACACTGGCTTTCTTCACAGCTAAATGAGGCTTTAAACCAGGGGATAATACAGCTTTAACACGGAGAGGCTTAAAAAGCAAAAGTGAATCATTTCTCAGTTCTCCTTCCCGTAATCTCTCCTGGTAACATTAATTATGAGTTTGCGCAGAGTGCCCCAAGGCAAGCGCTGCTTTCCCAGGACAATTAAAGTTACTTAATTATTAAAAACCGTGTGTGCTGTTCCTGTGCGCTCCCCAAAGCACCGTGAGGCAGGCGGCCTGCCTCAGCTCACACACTTTCTCAGGGCAGCAATTGAAGCGTCTGTGGGAAAGTCTGCTCCTTTGTAATTCCTCCGGCATAATCTCCACAAATCCCACCCCAGGCCCGCGCCCCGGAGGGCGAACGATGCCGGCGGCCAGGCCCTGCCCCCGGCCCTCGCGTGCGGGATGGCAGCACTGGGGCAGGTGGCAGGGTGCTGGGCACGGGCGCTTGCCAGGCTGCTCGCTACGGGCAGCAGAGACCTTGGGGGGCCTGGATTTTGGTGTGGAGCTGTGGAGGATGCTAAGATCTCTTGCCACTGCTCCAGGCTCACAGCAGAGCTGGCCAGAGAGGCAGCAAATGGCTTTGCACCAAAAAACCCTCACTTGCCAAAGGCCAGGTGTTGCCCTGACAGACGAGTCCTGCTGCCCTGGTGTGTCCCTCTCCTTGCAGGAGCACCAGGCTGTGCACCCAGCAGCTGCCGTCCAGACACCCGTAACACTTCCCTATCTCTGGAAATCTTCAAGCTGGATGGGGCTTTGAGCAACCTGATCTAGTGGGATCAGGGGAGTTGGAACTAGATGATCTTCAAAGTTACTTCCAACCAAAACCATTGATTGCATGATCCTATGACATCGTGCCAGTGTGCAATGCAGAGACAGGTTCAGCTTCTTTTTCTTCCTGACTCAAGGTATTTGTCAATGTGGCAGAGGAAATCTTGGTCAATCCTTGCTCATAAAAGTCAGGGAGGGGTGAAGGTGCTGCGCAGTGGAGGCAGCAGTGGTGGGCAGGGCAGCATTTCTGGCTGGCAGCTCAAAGCTAGTGCAGCACATGGAAAACAAAGCACCAAAACACAGCTTCCTGCCTGACCCTTTGCATCTCAGAAGGTGCCTCTGTGTGCTCAGCTCAGCCTTATGGTCTGGTATCCTGGTTCCTTCACCCTTTTCCCAGGCCAAGAATTGCCAGCTTGCAGGAGCCCCAGGCCCTGCTGTGAAGGTGGCAGGTACCGGGGGAGCAGAGGAGCTCAGGTGTGGGTGAGCTCTGTCTCGGTGGCTCGCAGTTGTGTCAGACAGACATCAGTGGGTGCAGCTTTCCCCACTCTGTGCTTCTGGCTGCCTGTGGCCAAGGGTTTCACAGCTGAGTGCTGATGAAGGCAAAGGCTTCCTCCTTGTTTTGGACATATTCTCAACATGATTTCACTGTTCCAGTTTGATGCCAGGTCTCCCTCCACTCCTACTCTGACTCCTGGGACCTTTATGACCTTCCTTCAGCTTTTCCAAGCTTGTGTGACCATGATATCTGATCTTCCCTGATCTTTTCTCACCATACCTCCAAACTCTATTCCTAATCATCCTTAAGGCCTTTCTTCATATTTCGTTATTTCCCTTACATCCTTTTTGAGAAAAAAACTCTGCACGTACTACTCCAAAACAGAAAGTATTTTGTTGTTTTCTCTTCTTTCTCTAATCATACATCATGCTTGCTCTCCTGACTCTTTCCCAGCATCACTGAAGAAGAAGGGATCAGCATTTTGCATGGCTGTTTGAGGGCTGCTTGTCTGTGGGTTGTTGCTTTGCCTTTATCAATACTGAATTTCATGTGCCATTTTACCAGCCTGAAGTTTAATACCGTGAGCTCCTGCTCAGAAGCCAGCTTTACTTTTGCTGTCTGTAAGTCTTTTAACCAGCTGTTTTTCCATGCAAGGCAAATGTCCCTTCAGCCCATGGGGCATCAGGCCTTTTGGAGAGGTGCCAAGGCAAAAAAACCAAAACGTTTTGGAAGTGTGACTGCTCCATGACTGGCACACTGCTCTGCTCCCCATGCTTGGGGACCTGGCTGATTTGCAAGGCACGTCTTCCTCCTGCAAGGTGGTGCTGAGTCTCCCCTAAGCGCTGCATTGACCCAGATCTGTTATAGATGAGTTCTCCCAAATTGCCTGTGAGATCCTCTTAGCCCCTCTGGCTGCAGCTCATATTTCCTTCCCCACCCTCTGCCCTAGGCTGGCAGGAAAAGCTGGCTACCACCAGTTGGGCTGGCATTGCCTCGTCCCACGTGTGTGCCACCTGTAGCCCCTCATTTTGTTGGAAGACATCTCCAGCAGGCCCCTGCTGTGGGACAGGCCCCTGGCACAGCCCTGCAAGAAGGGTGACAGGCACTGTCTGAGCATTCTCAAGCCACCACTCAGCTTTTCTGCTGAGACTTTGACTTCCATGGGAGCTCTGTTCCAGCCTCCATCATTCACAACCTGCACCAGCTTGTTGGCTGGTTTCCTGCTCCTAGCATTTATGCAAATATGTTTATTTTCAGGTTTTAATACCTTTTGCATGTTCTTCCACAGACTTTTAAATTCCTTTTATTGTCTTTATTGACTTTACTTTTGACTTGCCCAGGTTTCACGTTCACTTTTAAAGGCTTTCTCCACCACTAACTGGTTTGCTTCTCTCTACAATCACTGGGCTGTTTATAGGCCCTTCCTGAGTGACCAAGTGTGCTGGAGGCTGCCCAAGCCCCAAGTGCTGCTCAGTGGCACTGGCAGAACAGGGCGGCTGTCCCCGGGGCAGCCTCCTCCCCCGCAACACCCCGCCGCTCTCTGACTTTTGCCCTTCGTACAGCAGAGGCTCTTTCACCCCCTACCGCATACCCAGGCACTTCTTTCCTTCCCTTTGACAAAGCCAAACGGGAAACAAAGATTTTCCCCGGCGCTGCCGGCAGCCGGTTTGACTCCTTGAAGTAATGGCTGTAATTGACCCTCGCAGGCGCTGGCGCGGTGGGAGCGGGGCTCGGCAGCGCGGCGGGGTGTGAAAACCAGCAGCTCTCCGGCTGGGCTGCCTCCTGCCCCGCCAGCCTCTGCCGGGCTGCCAGCGAGCCCCACGCCTGCCCTCTTCCCACGGACCCGCTCCCGGTTCGGTGGGGGCTGGATGGGCTCCTGGGGTGCAGTAGGGAGAAAGTGAGAAGTATCCCTGTTTTCACTGGGCATGCCTATGACACCTAGGGAGTGGGGTTGAAGCGCCTTCAAAAATAGCCTGCTTTCACCCAAAATCTGCCAAGTTTGGGTCAGCAACTCTGGCGTTCCAGGATGTGGGGACAGGCCCAGCTCAGTGCTCAAGCTCTGCACTACCAGCAGCATCACAGCTGGATGGTGGGGTGGCACCATCCCTTCAGTGCAGGATCCTGCCATTCACTGTCCTGGGTCTGGAGCCTGGAAGCAGCTTTTCCTTAGTCAAAGGACATCTTCAGGGCATAGAGCTGATGTCAGAGCTGACAAGCACAACGCATACCCAGTGATAAACCCGATGAGGCTGGCTGCTCCTCACCGGTGCCACCTCCTCCTCCTCCAGCTTAAGGCAAGGAGCAGGCTGGTGCTCCTGTGTAGCAGTGCTGAGTGAGGCCATGGAGGCACCATGCAAGGGATGCCTGTCCCTGCCAGTCCATGCTGGCTTGTCCCTCTCACGTATGGCTCATGTTTCAATAAGCAATGAGGTTATTTTCTGACTGCGACTGCTCCGGCTGGGAGTTGCTCTGGACCCTCTTTGTCCCAGTGGTCATTTCAGTCCCATTTGTCTTGCCAGCAGTTTTGCCATTCTCTTCTAATGTTTTCTTCCTCTGACTCAGCCATGCATGTGTTGCAAGCATGTTGTCCAGCCACCTTGCAATGCCAGGGGACTGGGCAGGAGCTCCCAGCCCCACACTGGCCCCAACATCTCACTTTCCTGGCTGGGGAAACAGATTTTGCAAGAAAATACTCCCTTTTTGTGTCCAAGTCACTGGTGGAAGGAGAACAGAACCACTGGTATCCTTCTCCAGCCCTCCAAGCACAACTGGCTGCCATGTCCCTTGCTGTGCTGCAGCTCCTTGCTGAATCCTCACTCCTTTTCCAAGAGCATCTTCCCACAGCACGCCAGTGCTGCCATGCATCGCAGCAGGCAGCAATCAGCTAGCATTGCCAGGTCTAAAAATGGTGTCTTAAAAAAACAGAACTCGGATTAACATGACAGAACCCTCCAACCCTGTCTGCCCTTCAAGCTTATTTTCCATTTACATCTCCTCCTTTAACCACCTTTCTTTCAAAAGGCATTGAACATGTTGCATGTGAGAGAGTAATTTAAAGGACTGGCACAGTGTGGGCTGGGATTTCATGGGATTACAGCTTCCTCCCTCCCTGTTTCTCTCAGAGACATAATATTTGGGATCTCTGGCTGTGGTGTGACCGTGGGAAGGCTGTGGGAGGAAGGCTCCAGGTGGGACCTGCCTCTGTTGACCTGTGAGTGCTCTCCTCCCAGGAGAGCATCGGTTAGTGAGGCCAGCCCAGGAACTGGTGCTTGCTTTCCCCTGCTGCTTGCAGCTTCTGCTCACAGTTGTTAGCCTTGTGCAGGTGTCCAGGGCAGAGGGTATGAACCTTGGCAAATCCCTGTGTCCCAGATTCCAGTGCTAGCAGCTGCCAGCTGCAGTGCCACGTTTGTCACCCAGCATCCCAAGGCAGATGCGTGTTCGCTTCCCCGGCTGTCAGCTGCCAGGGAGAGCCTGTTGTGCCCCAAGGATGTCAGCCAGTCCTCTGCTGTCACCCTGGGACAGATCTGCCCTCCCTGCTCTCCAGAGGCCGTTTGCTTTACAATCTGTGAACATAAGGAAAAAATGAAATAGCAGTGGAGAATTCCCTTCAGCAAAGCTTTGATGGTGAAAAATGTGCTGTTGGGTTGTCTGTTTCGTGGAATTCAGGGAAAAAAAAAAAGACAAGGAAAAGAAGGAGGAAGGAAAGAGAGAAACCATCTGCTTTTTACACAAGTTTTTCACCCACACACTCAATCGCTGCTTCCCAGAAAGGCTTTTTCTCCTCTCCCCTCCACTGCAGTGCAATCAGATAGTCCCCAAACTGCCCCTGGGTTAATTGGAACCAGAAGCCGCTGTCACTTCCAAGTGTTATGAGCACAGGGACCTCAAGGAGCTCAGGTGTTTTGGAAAGGCTGATGTCAGAAGGGGCTGTGATGAAAGGCTCGTTGACAGCCTGCGAGGTGATGCTGCAGGAATGGCTGCAGGCAGGGGCTCAGCCCCTCTGTGGGTATCAGCTCTGCTCCATCAGCCCCACACTGACAGGTGATGTGACCAGGGCCACCATGCACTGCTGGCAAACCCACAACAGACATGTTGCAAGACTGAACACCAGCTCAGGGACTTTGCTCTGCCTGCTTTGTGCCCTCACTCCCATGCTGTTATTTTTAGGGCATAAATAGATTTTTGTAAATAAATAAGACCAGAATGGAAAAGGCTCTGAAGCCCTTCCTGACAGGGGACAGCCAGTTACAGTGTGTGCCCAGCCTCCCTTCTAAGTGCGAGTGGCTAATCTTGTCTCAATAAAACCAGCATCATGTCAGGGTAATCAGCAGATGTCAACACTTTAATGACACTGGCAGAGTCCCAGCAAGGTCTTGGGGTTATCTCAGCTGCATCATATTCCCACGGGAAAGGTAGATAGCAAGCTCCCTCCCTCAGGTACCCACCCGATGGCTCTCAGGCGCTGCGGGGCAGGCACAGCACTGCCGGCACCTCTGCTGCCACTCCCACTGGGCTGTTCACGGGCTCTGCTGCCCGCAGCCAGCCCTCCTGGGCAACCTGTCTGTCTGCACTGGGAGGGGACAGGGTGAGAGAGCATGGGATGGGATGGGATGGGATGGGATGGGATGGGATGGGATGGGATGGGATGGGATGGGATGGGATGGGATGGGATGGGACGGGATGCCTCGCTCACCAGTGGACAGCGTAAATCTCAGCTTCCCAGGTGGAGCAGCTCTGTAAACCACGGCAGCTTCAGAACCAGGTTTATGCACTTACTTTTACAACAGGCAAATTGACAGATTAGGCTGTGTACATAGATTGTGTAAACTGCTGTCGGGTGCTGCCCTGTGCCCCTCGGCGGGCGCCGGCGGGTGCCCAGTCCTCCCCGTGGGAACACGAGGCGAACACGAGGCAAACAGGGGGACCTGCCAGCAACACAGCCCAGGGCGAGCCTGGTGTGCTCCCACGTACCCCGTTCCCTCAGCCTCCAGAGCAAGCCTGGAGGAAAGCGAGGGAGGGGGCGCCCATTGATTTAAGATGTGAGAAGGTCAAAAGTTTTCTCAAGCAGAGTTGCTATCACAACACCGAACACTTCATCCCCCTTTTTATCTGCCCCAGTATTTATTGTCCATGAGCAAATACTTGTGTTTTTATAAATTCCTTTAGAGTGAATCACCCTTCTCCTGTTTAAACCAGCAAAGACCACATCAAACAGTATCACTCCATCTAGAATTAATCATTAATTTGAAGTATTTGACAATATTTTGCCAGCATTATTTCCTCTCCCCAATTAATAAAAGTTAAGCCTCAATACTGGCCTTTTTGCAGGACACTTGCTACAGAGTGGTGTCACTGGGAGCTCACAGTCCCAAACTCATTGTGGGCAGCAAGGGGAGAGAGATGCAGGTCTGCACCAGGTTTTCAGGCTGGTGAAGTGGCCTCACTGCTGCCTGCACATAGTGTGGAGCAAGCAGCTGAGCAGCCCTGGCGTGCTCCATCCCACGCCTGGGGAGCTTACATACATAGGGTTGGTGTCAGAAACCTTTTCACTTGGAAAGTGCAGAAAGGCTGATCTTGTCTACAGGATTGTAGGAGGAGATGAAGACTTCCTCTGCCTGCTCTCACTGCAGCCTCCGTGAGCACAACTTCAGATCACGCCAAAATCTGATCTCAGATGAATGCATGTGGCTTCTATTCACTTGAGATGGAACCCAGCCTTTAAACACCACATTTTGTACTTTGGTTTTGGTTTAAGTCTCAGGCATGTGTTTTGCTAGGACACTGCATTTCATTTAAAAATTAGTTTTGACAAGGCCTTATGGTTCATGAATTCCTGCACGCCAAGTCCTGCAACATGCATCCCAGTTCTGCTGGCCTCTTCAGAGGCACCAAATCAGGGTGGTTTTGCTTCCTGCTCACAAACAAGCCATGAAACAACCTTGATTTTCCAATGTCTTTGTAGCAGGGTATTTTCCTGAGACTTTTCTGCCATTCTGTTGCAGTCTTTGGATGGTTTGCAATGCAGCTTGCTTGGATGCTCTGCTAGAGAGCATGGCTGGTTGGTAAGTCCTGTGGCACTGGTTCTTGCTTTCAAATGGATGCATAAAATGTATAAACACACAATGGCACATGATGAAGGCAGAATACAGCCTGCTAAACACAAATAACACACAGGAGAAGGAAAGATCAGGCATGGTAAGCTTGCCACACTGACACCACTCAGGCAGGCTGAAAGAGCTCTGGGTCTCTGGCATTTCACGACCACATTTGGCTCTTAATCCAGTACTCAAGGAAGCTAAACAGGAGCAGGCTTGGGACCTTTTGGCATAGTTTTCACATTGTAACACTTCACAAACTATTCTCCAGGTGCCTACAGAAGACCCTTCTAATCCACAGGTGTCTTCAGCTCTGAGAAAGCCGGGACAAGCTTCTGGGCATGCAGCACAAGCAGTCTCTCCTAGCTCTTTCCTTGTCCTCTCTGTCGCATACAGGGTGTTTATATCACAGGGCACAGGGAAGCCACCACCATGTGCTGCACTCCTGGCTGCAGCTTGTGCTGCTCAGGAGTGGGATGAAGATGGTGTTGGGCAAGGCAGGAGAGCTATTTTTTTACCTCTCCAGCAGCAAGATTGCAGAGGCTGGATGACCTGTCATAAAGCCAGGGGCAAGGGTTGCTTCTAGTCTTGGAGCCAGTCACCTGCCACACATGATTACACCAGATTTACACCAGAAGAACCCTCTTTTACAGTGGTGCAGTAACAGAGAGAGCAGGGCAAAGCGCTCTGTACCAAGGGGCTGGGCCATCATAGCATCCCTGCAGGGAACATCCCTGCCCACTCTGGCTGCTGGCATTTCTCCACCAGGTTTATCACTGTATCAGCCATGTGAATACACCTTTTTTTATGGCATGAGCCTTTCAGTGGACTTTTTGAAAGACAATGATGGGCCTTCGAAGGTTTGGCCGATCCTGTTTCCTGTATGCTCCTGAGCCTTGTATACATTTAAATTTGACTTGTTAACTTTATAAGGTACTTCAGACTTGTATTGTACTGAAATTGGCTGGGATCTCAGTATCTCCCTTATTCCCACGTACTTTATTCTTAGAAATGCTTTGTAGTCATGTTATTGCTGTTGGGAGGTTTGGCTTTAACAGCCTCCAATAAAGATATGGGCCTGCAAAAGGGCACCAGTAGCCAAGATTATTCAATATCAGCAACTGAAGCACAGGTGCCTTCTGTTTGCAGGGCCTCTTACTCTGGGCAGCAGCAGCCAGCCCCAGCTTCCAGCAGCAGGCAGGGCTCCTCACTCCCTGGAGAAGAGGACACAGCAATGCACAGATTCCTGCAGCCTCCCATGGTGCAAGCAACAGCCACCGGGCACGTGTGACCAGCACAGGCTGCAGAAGCCCCCTTTGCTGGGTTTATTTGCTGCGGCTTCCGCTTGCATCCTCACACTGAGCCGAGGCCTCACCAGTGCCCAAGCAGCAGCACTAATGCCTCCCTTTCATCACCAACACTCCCAGCTCAGCTCTCCTCAGGTATTCCCTGTGCTTTTCACAGCCCCACAGCCATCCTGCCACCAGCTAGCACTGATGTGAAACCTCCCAGTCTACTGCAGACATCCCCCATTTTTGCCTCTATATTCTCTCTTTACATTTTATAATATTAAAAGCTTGCATCTACATAAACCTAGGTTTGTTGCTCTGCTCTCTGTGTCACTCCTGGAGGATTCCTGCCTTCCCCTGTGTTCCCAGGCAGCCTGGACACATTTCTGAGGCAGCTGATGACAGCACTGCCCTTCATTGCAGGGAAGGAAGGACAAGGATCTTGAAATCTCATTTCATGATATTTCATCATGTGAAAATAAATGTCATTTCATACGACATTCCAGATTACTTATCAAATAATTATCTGCCTCTTAATGTCTAGACTTCTGAAATCTGTGCAAATTAAATGTACTTGCAAATGTATTTATTCATTACACATAAGAATTAACGTATGATTTAAGCAATTAAATTGTAAATTATCCCCTTGTTTATAAAACAACAACATCCTCTAAAGGATAATATTTTCTATTACAGCAATTAGTAACACATCAATTCTTGACTAGCTCGCAAGAGATCTCATATTAACCCATATGAGGATGATTCTCCAGCATGATCTCTGGCACCAGGGCACGCACACAGCTCTGGACCAGCACATGTGCAGCCGTGCACCAGGCAAAGCAAATGAAAAATGCACAGGAGTTTTCAAAAAATCCCACCCCTTGCTAACACTTGTCAACAGCCAAAGGGCTAATGGAGAGCTTTGGCCGCACATCAGCAAGAGGAAAAGAAAAATAAGGGAGAAACCACTCCATTCTAGCACACACCCTGCGCTGCTGTCAGAGTGTGCTAACCGAGGATTTCAAATCCCGTCCTCCCACTGCCTGCCCTGGGCAGAAAAACAAACAAAAATCCACCGTCCCCGAGTCCCCCTGGCACGCCGCCCCGGATCACCTCACCTGCCGCCACGGCTGAACTCTGGCGCAATTCAGGCGCCTCCGCAGGGCTGCCGCAGGCAGGAGGCACGGCGGGATCCGGCTCCCCGGATCCTCCTGGCCACGCACCTTAGCACCCTGCCCTGCCGCCCGAGCCACGTGTGTGAAGCCATGTGTCTGCATGAGGTCGCTAATCCAAATAACATGTGATCATCCTGATACTCTTGATACAGCTAAAGGACTAATTTGAGCTCTGTTGTCACGTTGAATAATGAATATTGATTTTAGGAATACAGGATTCAGATTATGTATACATTTTAATATTAGTGAGATAGGCTAATTCTCTCCATAACGCTGCCAAACTGAAACAAAACTAAAGACACCAGGGAGATCAGGCACCAAGTGCAAGTGATTCATTGTACCCTGGATTTATCAGAGTCCATCTACTTACACATCAAGAAAGACGCTGGCTCTGCAAAGGCTCCATTCTGCAGTAGGAAAGCACTGCACCATGAAGTATCCTGTTTTCTTAAATAAATGGATACAGGAATAATGGAAATGGGAGGGCTGGCAAGTTGTGACCAATCCCATCTGTCAAGGGGAAATGCCTGGTGTCCCAAGGGCTTCAGGACCTGGTCAGACCAGGGAGGATGAGACCTCTGTCCCCACCCTTGGTGGGGCACACAGCCCCTGGCCTGCCTGTCCTACCCACACTGCCCTCGGCAGAGCTTCCCAGTGTGGGGCAGGGCTGCCTGTTGCAGCACCTCCCAAAGGTTCCAAATATTTTCCTGCTGCATCATTGCGGTTGCCAGGGTTTTGAGGATAACGTGAAGTTTACACAACACACTCCCTGCTGCCAATTCATGGCATGAAGGGAAGAGATGATGATCAGCTGGTAAATTTAGCAGAAAGCTCAATGGCAGCAATCAGTCCAGGCTGCTTTCTTGGACTGATTAATACCAAGGAGAAGGAGCTGTGCTGGAAAATATGATTGATCACTCTGCAGAAGAGCACAGACACTACGGCCAAGGGCTGGCCCTGTGGGATTCAGGAGTCTGCAGTCGGTGAAGGTTGAGTCCCCAGGGAGCCACATGCCAAGGCTCCCACCTGCCCTTGGCTGCAGGCGCCGCCAGGGTCGGGGCAGAGGGCAGAGGGGGCACAGAAAAGGGCTTGTGTGCTGGGAATGTGAGGGCAGGCTGACGCACCCAGCCACAGGCTCCCTGCGCCGAGGACGGCTGGCGAGACTCCCACCTCGCCACGCTCCCGCCCACGTCTTCCCATCCCCTGGCTGCACCGACCCAGCTGTGCACAGCTGGGCTGCAAACCGCACTGCTGGTCTGATCTGACTTAAAAGCCGTGTTTTGGAAAAGCCTGCGGGGTTCCTGCAGCCACAGCACGTCAGGGATCACAGACGGCTCAGCACACTAGAGCTGCAGCAGCACTGCTGGAGACTGGACTCAGGATGTGGAGCTGCTGCACACCCACCTTCATCTGGCTCTCAAAAGGGTTCCTTCTGCTCAGTGTTTGGGACAGGGACATCTTCTGTGCCATTGAGCCCTCATGCCCTCTCCAGCCCCACGACTGCCAAACTCACAGTATTTTCATATGTGTACTCCTGCTTCATAGCTTGCATTCTTTCCATTTCTTGCAAGCATGCAAGCACCACAGCTCCAGCACAGAGACCAGCAGCCTCAGGCAGCCACACAGGTGGGATCTTAATAAATAAATAACTCAGCTCTCTCTGCCAACACCTCCCATCAGAGAGGGAGTGAACGAGAGCCGAGGTGCTCCTTCTCCCCTCTGGAGCGTGGCAGTGACTGCACATTTATTCCTGGTTCTCAGAGGGATGCAGGCTCAGCTGTCTGTCCTCTGCCTAGAGCTCCTATCAAGCTCTTGCCAAGGATAGTGGCTGTTGTACTGGAGTGGGACTGCCCTGTCACGGTCAGCAGACTGCAAACCAGAGTTCTGGTGAACTCTGGGCATGTTGCATGAAAAGAGCATCTCAAAGAAGGGTATAAGGCAGCTCACAGCCTCTGGCTGGTAGTGGCAGAGCCAGATACCAGTCCAAGCCCCACAGGAAATTTAGGGATGTTCCCAGAGCTTGTTCCCAGCTGCAATGCCTGCCAACACCCAGCCTTGGTTGCCAGCAGAGGACCAGGCTGGAGCTGGGGCTCTGGAAAGGCACACGGGGGAAAGCTGGGGCTGCACCATCTCATGCCCATTAGCACATTGTGGCTGCTCTAGACAAACCAGCAACCTCTGAACTAACGCCATGGGTATCAGGAAGGGAATTCCCATCCACATGGGTGGCATTTCACAGCTGCCAAAATGCCCTCCCCGCCAGCTCCCCGGCAGCGTTTTCTTGGTTCAGCAGGATAGGAGCCTGCCAAGAGGAATCAGCTTAGCAAGAGATCCAGGTATCCTGGCTCTTGTCCCAGAGCCTTTCTCAGCACAGAGTCGCGCTCCAGCCTGGGCTGGGATGGGCTGGGGAGATGAAAATGGTTCTTCATTGTCTGTCCTTAGTGACTCTGGAGTTTCTCAGACTGGCACTTTGCTACTCAAGCAAAGCTTTGGCCTCTTCATCCCACAGTTTCCTGTGCCTGTCCCAGGGATGCCTCCCTGGTTGTGTGGGCAACAGAATGAAGGGCACCAGTTCCTGGAGGCCAGGATGCTCCCTCCTGGGGGACGGTGCCACTGCAAGGGGGTGTCACTGCAGAATGGCCAGAGCTGCCCCAAACACACCCAGCCTGACTCACACAGTGAGGAGTAAAATGAATAAACACTTCAGCCTCTCTTCTGCAGTAGCAGCCAGGGAACAGCTGAAAGAGCCCGGCTTCTGGGGAGCAGCTGCCACACAAGCACCCACCCCGAGGCTGGTCTGACAGAGCTGGGACCCTGGGTCTCAGCAGGTCTTTGGCAAATGGGTTCCCAGTGGAACGACAGGGCAGGACCTGCCATAAAACCACGCTGCAGCCTCAAAATGAGCTGCTCCTGCCATCGAGGGGGCCAGGCAGTGACACTGCTGCACAAAAGTTGCCCTCTTTACCCCAAAGACCTGATGTGTAGGGGAGCAACATCCATGAAAGCTTTGATTCATCTAGGGAGCTTTGTCAGGAAGTCAGTTTGAATGTGACCTTGTTCTGAAGACCTGGCAAATGTTTATAGAGGGGAAATAAATCCTGAAACCTGCACCCAAAGCTTCTGAGATCACCCCTCCCGGGGGAGCCGGTTGGATATGGATTGCACAACAGCTTCTGGGACAGGAACTGCAAGCAGAGGCATGTGTGCAGGGCTGTCCAGAGGAGACACCTGTGCCAGGGACATGTCCCTGAGACTCAGCACTTGTTTTCCAGCCTTCAGGGTGGTGACAACTTTGAGCTGTGGCCAGGCTAGGTTTTCAGCCTATGACCCAAAGAGGAAAGGCTTGCTATGCAATTCCTGGGATCCAGCTTGCAACCCAGTTCTTACAAGCAACTTGGTTTCTATTTTCTGTATTTCCCAGGATCCTTCAAGCTTTGGATACTAAAACACTTGGATCTCCAGAAGCACACTTTGCTCATCTTGGCTGCTTCCTAAAGGACCGGAGAGCAGGCACGGCCAACCCTGCCACCTCCTCACCTCCTGCATGCTGCACCAGCAGCAGCATCCTATTTTATTCCTTCCCACACCTGGGCCGGTGCCCAGGACTAGTCTAAATTTTCTTGCCAACACATTTTTCTTCCAAGATGTTCTGCCAGTCAGTAAAGCCCTAATGCATTGTCTAAAGGTTCTTCCCAAATCTGTTTTGGACAATTCCCAATTTGTAATCCAAGATGACTGCCGGAGCAAAGCAAAAAAACATTTTGGGAGGACTGTGGGATAAGAGACCAGTCCCTGGGGCAATCCCTTACCTCAGGGTTTCACCTCCCCCTTGACACCTCTTTCACAAGGGAAGGCGGGGCTGGAGATGCCCAGAGGATCTGTTCCAGATCCCCTCAGTGGTTAAAAACCTCTTCACCACCGCCTTCCAACCTAAACTTGGCCTCAGCCATTTCATTTCCAGAGACATCCTTCCATGCAAATCCTGCCCTTCCTCTCCTGATCCCTGGGGAATTCACAAGTATACGTGCTTCCGCTTGAGATCACAACCCTTGCGCATGAAGGCATTTCACAGCAGCAGGCAGGCGGAGGAGGAGATGCGGAGCAGGGACACACCAGCGTCGCCGCTCCCACTATGGATCTGAGAAGCCTGCAGGGAAGCAGCCGCTTTTAGAGGCCCAGTCCCCAGAGCCCGGCTCCTCAGAGTGCCCAGGCTCTGCAGCGCGCAGGGTGGGAGCTGCGGCAGGGTGCGAGCGCAGCCAGGGGGGCTCATGCCAGGCAATTCCCAAGTCCCCGGTGTGGCAAGCCCTAATGACAGCCTGTTCTTGCTGCTTGCCCCACTCTCGTCCCACAGAGACAGCCGACCTGTTGCCGGCAATTACAGGCGGTTTGCAGCGCCTCGGCTGCCACAAGCACAGACATAATTGCAGCCTGCTCTCGCTGCGGCCGGGAGGGACCGCGCTGCCCAGCGCCGCATTTCCTCAGCCCTTTGCAAATCCCCGCGGGAGGGAGAGAGAACACCGACTCAGGAATTGTCATAACTTTCTTCCCCACCAATATATGCAAATATCAGCATTAGAAGAAATATTGATCCAGCGGAGAACTTCTAAGCTCTCCAAAAACATACTGCAGTTTTCACGCTAATCTGTTGTCTCCGATTTCCCCACGAAGGTAACTGTGGAAGTGCTTTTTGGCACTGACTTCCCACTCCTGTCTCGGTCTTTTCCTCACTCGAGTTTGTCCAGCTGCCTAGATAATTGAAACTTACGTCAAATATTGTTCATCTGAAGTTAAACCTTACACATGAAGGCTGCACTTTTTTTTTTTCTTTAAATCAAAAGGCTTGTGGCTCCATCAAGGAGCTAAAAGAAAGCTTAGATTTGTGCTTTTCCGCAGTTTTAAACATGACACTCTTCCTTTTATTTATTTTTCTTTTTTTAAACTCTGAAGGCTCAGCAGGCAAGCCTCTGCAGGGACGAGGGCTTTGCACCGGTGAGATCTGCAAACATGTCTCCTCTTTCCTGAACTTTATTTTTCTCACGGTCTCTGAAAAGGCAAGATCGGGTGATACGTGTGGGATTGGCCCTGCACAGGTGCAGATCAGGTACAAGAGGAGGTGGAAAAACATTACTGTGTATACTCAAAAAAAAAAAAAAAAAAGAGAGACAGAGAGCAAGTGAGCACATTTTTGAATAGGCCAGGTCTAGTTCTTGGCAGGATGACTCAGGCCTAGCTGGCAGACTATGGGAATAGGAGTGTGAGAAAGTCAGTCAAGCGGAGGGGAGAAAAAAAGGATTCAAGTCCCCAGGCAAAATACTTTTTTATTCCTTTTTTTTTTTTTTCCTTTTTTTTTTTAAAGTAACCCACAAACTGTCCAAACCAGCCGGAGGTGGCAGCAGGGCGGCGGGGCCAGGCCCGAGGGACAGGCACCTCCCTCGCTGCGGTTTCGCCTGTGCCCCGCGATGTCAGCGCACGCAGCACCGCGGCTGTGCCCGCGCCGCCAGCCTGGCTGCCAGCCGGGCACAGAACCGCCGCGGCCACCGCCCTCGGCCCCGCGTGTGCCCCCGCACCTGCCCCGTGCCCCGTGCCCCGTGCCCCGCCCGCACGGCCCTGCCCAGCGCCGGGCACACCCGCGGGGACAGGGGCAGCACCGCGGGCATTGCCCGGGGGGGCCTGGGGACACCTGGGCGACCGGGGGGAGACCCGGGCTGCCGCGGGGAGACTTGGACTGCCCTGGGGAGATCTGGGCGACCGCGGCAACGCTGCGGGCACCGTGGGAGAACGCAGGCACCGCGGCGCGCCCCGCGGTTCGCCGCAGCCCCCTCACACAGTAGCCGCGCTCCGGCCACCGCGGCTGGGCCCGGCC